>PVKA01014655.1:0-51864 GCA_004027165.1 Ctenomys sociabilis
CTAGAGGTGACCCGAGTGCCACCACCCCTACGCTTGCGCGGGCGCGCCCTCTAGGGCCGGAGCGAGCTGGCTGGCAGGCAGGCAGGCAGGCAGGCAGGCAGGCAGGCAGGCAGGCAGGCAGGCAGGCAGGCAGGCAGGGAGGCAAGCAAGGCAGGCAGCCCAAGGACCGCGGCGGCTGCGCCACAGGATGCAAAAGGCACATGCGCTTCCCAGCGCCGGCTTCCGGCTAGAAAGGCTAGAGTGCATCCGCCGGCTGCAGCCGCTGCACTTGTCCACATGGCCTCTGCTAGGCTGCGACCTCCTTGCTTCGACCTTGAGGTCTTTGGGAAGGCCAAGTGCTCCTCTCTCTGCAGCGACTTTCGAACTGCGCCCTTGGCCTCAAGGCCCGGGGAAGCAGTCTCCCCGGCGATCCATTCCATTTCACTGCCCAGCTTGCTCCGGGATGCCGAGGCCTCACCTCCTCTGTCTCCGTCACTTCCTAGTCACTTCCTAGTCGCTAACTTCAGGTTTCTAAGGCACTTCCTTGAAGCACGCCTTGGGGTCCAACGCGTGGCCACCCCTGCCCTCCCTTGCCACAGATCTAAAGCATTAGCCCCTTCCAGCCCTGGGGGCACCCGCCTTCCGCGCCGAAGTCCCTCTCGCTTCCTGGCTGGCCCATCGGGTCCCAGACGTACCTGCAGCAGCAGCTTGACCCGCTCGATGGGCGCTACCGCAGTCTTGGAGATGGCTGCGGCCACTCCACCTGCCAGGAAGTCCTTGGCGAAGGACACAGCGGCATCTGTCATGTTGGAAGAAAAAAGGAAGCAGGCGACTGAAGGACTGAACTAGGATGGGAACCGGCTTTGACTCCCGGACTCTAGGGAGGAGCAAAGCAAATGGCCGGTTTATATAGGAGGAGCCTGCGGCCGAGCGGCAGGCGTCAAGGGCGGGCAGGGGCGGGTGTGGAGCCGGGCGCGCAGGGTGCTGAATGGCTGAACACGCAGGGGAGGAGCGGAGAGGTCCGGCCACGCGCCGCCCTCCTCGCCGTCCGGGCTCCTCTGAGCACTTGACGGAGCATGAGGAAGGGGCAGCCTCAGGACCTACCCTGAACTTGGCCCCCGGGCCCACAGGGGACTTTGGGGAAGAAGGGTGAGGTCACTGTGTGCCTGGAGAAAATCCCCGGAGCAGGGCCACGCCTGTGGGAGGCACATTAGTAAATAGGATTGGTTGGGGTGGGACACATGAAAAACTCAGTAATCAAGATAAATACTACTTAGTGCGATTTTGTTTTTTTTAAATCACTGTAGGCAAACTGTGGTCTGCGGACGGCTCACCTGGTTTGTGAAATTGATCTGGAGACCCAGGGCTGGGGTTAGGGTGAGGCTTTATGAAAGTGCAAGAGGGGAGTCTCTCTCAAAGCTTTGATCATTATTTTCACCATGCATTCATTCTATTTGATTATTAAAAACAGTGCACCAAAAGTTATTTATCAGGGCAGGGGAAATAGCTCAGTAGAATAAGCGCTTCCCTGGCAAGTGCAAGGGCCTGAGTTCAATCCTCAAAAAAGGCATTTATCTTGATTATTGTTTGAAAGAGAGTGCTGTGCTCGTTTCATCCTCGACTGGGCACTGCACTGGAGACATTGCCAGCATGCCCCAGGTCCTGGGGTACTGTGAAAATACTGTCAGCGAAGATCCCCAGGAAAGGAGACTTGGCCTAGCAGAATCCAAAGGATTAGAATGTGGGCCCAGAATTGCCTTTAGCCAGAAGCCAGACTTTGAGATTTGACCCAAAGGCTAAAAGGCTTAAGAATCTTAAGAATTATGTTGACATTTGACTTCCTGAGCTCCAGAAAAGTGCTTTGGAAAGGAATAGACAGAGGAATCAATAGACTTAGATCTACTGACAGCCACCGAATCAATGAACAGCACTCCCTGAGCCCTTCATCCCTGAGCTGGGTAATCATTGGCTGTACACATCCTCAAAGCATGAGCATGTCTCTTCAGGTTCAGAACAAGAGCAGGTGATGTAATTGCAAATCCCCCATCTAAATAATCAAACTGAGGCTGTACAGGTCGTTCATTGGTCTAAGTGCCTGCCTGGCAAATGCAAGGATCTGGTTCAATCCATGGTACTGCATGCCATGCTAGCTCCAGAACCCTGGGAGTGCCATGCTGGCCACTGAAACCTGGTGTGGTGGTGCATGCCTATGATCCCAGTGCTGGGCAGCAGAGACAGGAGGATCAATAGGAGCTTGAGCTGTGTAGCAAGATCCTGTACCAAACAAATAAATGATTTAAAATTTTAAATAAATAATCAAACTGTAGAAATAAAGATAAATGTTGAAAACTGCAACTGCAGCTGAACCTTATTCTTGAGGACAAAAGGCCAGCAGGCCAGTGCACACTGAAGACACAGCAGGCATATGCCTCAGTTTCCTTGCCAGCTCTCTGCTGCCTTCTCCAGCTCTGCCTGCCAGTGGATCGGATTCTAGGGTTTCCTGGAGGATTCTTAGGCACTTCCACAAGAACTCTACCATTATCTTCATCTCTTCTTGTTGCCTGGCTCTGTACATACTTCAGAGTCAGACATTCTTAAAAGTGTCAGGGTCATAAAAGACAAAGACCAAGAAACAGTCAGGGAATGAAGGGGACTAACTGATTGGAGTGGTGGCTCATACCTGCAATTTTAGCATTCTGGGAGGCTGAGGCAGGAGGAGCCAAAGTTTGAGCCCAGCTGGGACAATGTAGTGACTTAGTGAGAACTGGTTACAAAATTAAAAAAAAAAAAAGTTGGATATGTATCTCAGTGCAAAGGCCATGAGTTCAATCCCGTGTGTGTGTGTGTGTGTGTGTGTGTGTGTGTGTGTGTGTGTGTGTGTGAGAGAGAGAGAGAGAGAGAGAGAGAGAGAGATGGGAGTTTAGTGCAATGTGTGATTTTGGACTGGAAAACAGATTTGATAATATCATTGGTGAAATTTAAGTGCCTTTGCATAAGTTAATGGTAGTATCAATACTAGTTTTACTGTTGTTATGTAAGGTATTAACTTTTGGATGTGCTGGGTAGAGGATATATGGAAATTCTTTGCACTATTTTATTTTTGTTGCTGTTAAAGTAATTAGTTTTAGGGGCCGGAGAGATAGCTCAGTAGAATAAGCACTTCCCTGGCAAGCACAAGGGCCTAAATTCAATCCCCAGTTCCGCAAATAAAATAAAATAAAATAAAATAAAAATAAAGTAATTAGTTTTATTTTTTAAATTTTTTTGGTGGAACCAGGGATTGAACTCAGGCCCTTGCACTTGGCAGGCAAACGCTTATTCTACTGAGCTATCTCCCTGGTTGTACTACATTATTATTATTATTATTATTTTGTATTTTAGGGAAGGATCTACAGGGTGTTCAGAATCTCGCCACTAGATCAGACTCGTAGTGATGCACCTTTTTACAGCCTCCCAAGAGCTGGGATTACAGGTGCACTACCACACCCAGTCTTCTTTGCACTATTTTAAAAATTTATATTTAACTGATGCATAAAAGTGAAATTATATATGTTTATGGGACACTATATAATGTTTCTTTACATGTATACATTGTGTAATTTGTAAACTAGGTTAAACATATCTCTGCAAATATTTATCATTTCTTGATGGAGAAAACTTTTGGCCAGGGAGATAGCTAAGTAGCATCTTTTGGGCTGGCAAGATAGCTCAGTGGTCTAAAGTGCCTCTTGGGGACCGCGGTTCGAGCCCCAGCACCACATGCCATGCCAGCCCCTCCCCCCAGGGCCGGCTGAGCTGACCCTCCCCACCCCCGCCAAAAAAGAATCCGTGATGTGTAGCGAGACACTGTAATAAATAAATGAATTTTTTATTAAAAAAAGGGAAAAAAAAGTAGCATCTTTTGGCCAGGGAGATAGCTAAGCAGCTTGCCTGGCAAGTGCAAGGCTTGAGTTCAATTCTGGTTCTGCAAAAAAAAAAAAAAAAAGCCATTTATTACTAAGCTCAGGGCCCTCAGGCCTGCTGGTCTGCTCTCAGGAGAGGACAAAAGGCAGATAGTCCAGGAAGCATGAGGGCTTTTAAAACCTGGAACCACATTCACTTTGGCAAACAAATTTATCATCTGACATAAAAATGTAGCCTTGCATAGCCTGAGGTAAGAAGGAGTTAAACCCATTTAGTTTCGTTTTGAAGTCATCTTTGTAAACTAACTTTGTTTATAGAATTAATGAGGAGGGAATTTTATCTTAGCAAACAGCAAGAAATAGCCACTAGTTACTAAACAACCTAGAGCAGTGGTGAGTATACATTACTCACACAACAGAAAACACAAAATTTACATTTATAGCCTAAAATGTGAGTTAACCCAGTACATAGTGTGGCTTTGTTAGTAGCAACTACTGTGTTTCTGGGGCTTATGTAGAATACAATATATAATAAGAAAAGAGAACCAAAGCTAAGGCAGTGCCTAGCAATTCTTAAGAAAAAACAAGGAAGAGTAAGCAAAACACTCAGGACCTCGGATACCATGTGCCAACACCCAGAATATGGGTAGTAAAGTGAGCATAAAATTTTAATACAGGCAGGAAAGTACAATTTTATGGGTACTGTGTAAAATGCATACGGTGGATTGACAACTGGTGGTCAGCTGGTTACACCCAGCTAAACTGAGTCACCATGGTGCTGGGCGTGGGAGACCCACCGAAAGGTTGTTGCCGGCAGCATAGGAGGCAGAACTGGAGAGGTCGTTCAGAGGCTGCGAGGGAAGCTCGCAGGCTGTGGGGAACCTGCTAAGAGAGCTGCTGGCTCTCTTGAGCTGTTCTGCTTGCTGGTGGACCTTGGCATGCCGGCTGTCCTGGTGAGCTTGGTTGTTCTTGTTTGAGGAGCAGCTTGGGACCTCATTGTTGCTAAGGATGGCTATGATTCATTGGCAGGGAGCTCTGGTCCTCATCTTGAGCATCACTTCCTGGCTCCACAAAGGAGCATATGAGTATGCTACTACATGGCTTTACATATGAATATGGTAGAAAATGGGACTTTTGGCTGATATCTCAAAGAGGTAGAGTAACCTTGATTTTTGACAGATACCATATAGAAGAGAGGAGAACAGTGTATTTAGTGAAAAGCATTCACTGGTAATGAAAGGGAAAACTAAAGTGCTTAGAGCTGTGGAAATATACAAGCCCCTGTTCAGATAAGTAAATAACATGGATAGCACTTCACAAAACAGTCATAGAGGCAGGCAATGGTGATGAGAAACATAGATCATCTAAATGTCTGCTAGAAGTTTCATTATCCTAATAGCAACACATCTGATAAGTTCTTGACTGTCTTCCCGATAGAAACAGTCTCATAATCATGAGAAACAATGAGATATATTTCTAAATTGGTCTTAATGCGCTGGGGAGATGGTTCAGTGGAATAAACACTTCCCTGGCAAGTGCAAGGGCTTAAGTTCAATCCCCAGTTCCACAAAAAAAAAAAAAAAAAAAAAAAAAAGAATTCTGGCCATGGTTATAGGTTAACTAATGTGTGTGTGTGTGTGTGTGTGTGTGTGTGTGTGTGTGTGTGTGTGTGTACAAGGTAGGTGCCAAAAGGATCAGTGAAGATAAATGTGATATCCTGATTACACACCAAAATAAAAAGCGGTAGAAAAGAGAGAGGGATCCAAAAATAAAATTCAGGGCCAGCAAGATAGTTCAGTGGTCTAAAGTAATTGCTTAGGCAAGCCGAGGCAAGAGCAGAAACTGCAGTTTGATCCCCAGCACCACATGCTGTGCCAGCCCCACCTGCAGTGGGGGCTGAGCAGGTCAGAGTCTGGGTATAGTGTCACCTGTAATCCCAGCACTGGGGAGGCTGGAAGCAGGAGGACCACTGTATGAGCCCAAGCTGCGCAGTGAGACACTATAACAGCCAAATACATTAAAAAAAATTAAAAAATAAAATTCAGTTCATTACAATTAAGAAAATTTCCAGTGAGAAATTTAAGGAGATATATCTAATAAAATACAGTATCCATATAGATTATTCTCCAATGAGCTCAGATTTTTTTAATGTATGTAGCATTGGGTCTATAGGGTCTCACCACACAGATCGGACTCATAGTGATCCTTCCTGTTTTTCAGCTCTCCAAGTACTGGGATTACAGGCACACCACCCCACCCAGTCTCAATCCCTGTCTCAGTGTGCCCTGGGGTGGGGTCGACATGGCATGCCAGGGTTCGAATTCCCTGGCCCCTGCATCTGCCTAAGCAGGTGCTTTAGGCCATTGAGATATCTGGCTGAGCCTTATAAGCTCAGATTTTTAAAAATACACTTAAGCCAGGTGTGGTGGCACACGACTCTAATCCCAGCTCCCTGGGAGTCTGAGGGAGGAGAATCACCATGTATTCAAGGCCAGCTTGAACTGCATAGCAAGATCCTGTCTCAAAATAAAAAGGACATTGGATCCAGGGAGATATCGCAGTAGAATAAGTGCTTGCCTGGTAAGCACAGGGTCCTGAGTTCAATCCCTGGTACCACAAAAAGAAAAAAATAAAGAAAAAGGCCATTAAACAAAATGCAACACATTCAGAGAACACGATTAGGAAACTTAAATGTCTGTGAATTATGTTCTAGAAAAAATAGTGGAATGAAGGGTTGGGGAGATGGCTCAGTGGAATAAGTGCTTCCCTGGCAAGTGCAAAGGGCATAAATTCAATGCCCAGTTCCAGCAACAAAAAAAGCTGTATTGAGAAATAGTGGTCTGAATGAGAGACATTGAGTTGGGAAAGGCCTTGGACAAAGGAGGAACAGCATATAACTATCTTTATGATTAAAGAATTGTTGGGTAGAAAAGTACAATTGCAGATATTCTATGTGGAATTAATATCAGCTGTAGAAGCTTTATGGAGGTAGACTTCAGATGAGAAATTCTTCTCAAATATGAGCCATTTAAAGGTGAAATGGAGGGCCAGCCAATTAGCTCAGTAGATTAAAGTGCCCTCAAGCAGGTGCAGGGGCCTGGGGGTTCGATCCCTGGGCCTGTCTTGCCGGCTGCACCCCTGGGGCATGCTGAGATGAGCATGGTGGCTTGTGCACTTGTAATCCCATCTCTTGGAAGGCTGTAAACAGGAGAATCACTATGAGTCTGATCTAGTAGTGAGGCCCCCACCACCCTGTAGACTCTTTCCTAAAATACAGAGAAAAAAAACATAAAAGTGAAATGGGTTGCTGTATAATCTCATGAATTTCTCGTTACTAGAAATGCTAAAAATTGCCTTCTGCCACAGCAACCATTGAAGAAGAGTAGCCATGGCCCTTTGCTATCCCATGGCCGTGGGCCTCAACAAGGGTCACAAGGTGACTAAGAATGTGAGCAAACTGAGGCACAGCCACTGTTGTGGACATTTCACCAAACACACCAAGTTCGTGTGGGACATGATCCAGGAGTTGTGCGGCTTCACCCCCTATGAGCGCCACGCCATGGAGCTGCTCAAGGTCTCCAAGGACAAGCGCACCCTCAAGTTCATCAAGAAAAGGGTGGAGACCCACATCCACACCAAGAGGAAGCATGAGGAGCTGAGCAACGCGCTGGCCGCCATGAGGAAGGCAGCTGCCAAGAAGGACTGACTCCCTCTGGAATAAAGCTTTACAGAAAGTTAAAAAAAAAAAGAAAGAAATGCTAAAAGTTGAGAGAGAATAGTCACTTAGTAGGCCCAGTGTTATTTTGTTCAAGGAGAGAATTCACCAGGGCTTGCAATTCTAAGATTCTACATCTCTACCTTTTTTTTTTTTTTTTTTTTTTTTTTTTTTTTTTTTTTTTTTTTTTTTTTTTTTTTTTTTTTTTTTTTTTGTATGTGTAAGACTGAATGGATTTGAAGATCTAGGTTTTGGGAACTGGGCAAAAAGGAAGACAGAGGTAATTTAGACCAGTGATTAAGAGGATGGACTTTGAAATCAGACTGCTTAAATTCAAATACAAAAAAAAAAAATAAATCAGATACTAGATCTGCCACTTTCTAGCTATAAGGCCTGGCATAAGCTTCTAAACTCTCCAAACTTGCTTTTCTTCAGATATAAAGTGGGGATGGTGGTGTGTATCCCTCCAAAAACTACAGGGACAAGTAACTGCCATAATGTGTGTATAAATCAGAGCACGGTACACAGGAAGCTTTCAATGCATATTTGGTTTTATATAACTATTAAGAAAATAAAAATAAGAAACAAGGGGCTGGGGAGACAGCTCAGTAGAATAAGCACTTGCCTGGCAAGTGCAAGGGCCTGAGTTCAATCCCTGGTTCCAACAAAAAAAAGAAAAAGAAAAATACCAGCACTGGGGAGATAGTTCAATAGCTTAATGCACCTGCCTGGTAAGCACAAGGTCCTGAGTTCAATCCTCGGTGCCAAAAAAGCAAAAATAAAAATAAAAACCATAAGAAAAATACCAATTTAGTTGACTGTCTTTGAATTTTAGTGGACAGTTCACACCAACTCTGCTTCAGTAGGTTGTGAGCCAGTTCTCTGACCTCAGTCCACTTGTAAGTTGCTAATCACATCAAAGATCACATGAGCAGGATTTGAATTCCTAAGAGGAATTCCTAAGACTGCCAAATAAGGCAGTCTCAGTTTTCAGAGCAGGCTCACACTTCCAGTGTGAAAGACTAATGTTGTTGTTGTGTTTACAGAGAAATCAGTGTGCATCATTTGTGAACCTGCCCTTTTTCAAAATATATTTTTACATTTTTATTAGCACATACTTTTTATGTATTGGTGCAGGGTCTCACTACGCAGCTCAGACTCATCATAGTGATCCTCCTGTTTTCAGCCACCCCAGGACTGGGGTTATAGGCGTGCGCTACCATGCCTGGTCCTGGTGGCTGGCTCAGCATGCACAGAGATGGAGCTAGCATGGCATGTGGGATCAGAGATCAAACCCCAGTCCCTGCACTTGCCTAAGCAGGCGCTTAGTCTGCTGAGCTATCTCACTGGCCCCTATTAGTATATACTGATTACATTCTGAACCTGTCATATTGTGTCTAGTCTCTTACTGCTTCCGGTTCTGGAATATTCTTGCTGGTATTTAGTCCTACCATATCTCCATTGTCCATGAGCCTCATGTCTCCTGTTTGTTTACTGGATCAAACTTAACCTCCTCACAATGGCAATTTGAACCCTCTCTTCCCCTGAGTTGTTGGAAGGATTTGATTTTTGGCAGGTGTAGGGAGCATGTGACAGATTTCAATGTTTCTTTAACTGCTTAAAATGAAAGTCTTATCAAGGTATGATTGTCATATGAGGACCATACATATTTGAAGTGTACACTTGGGGAAGGTTTTCACTTATGTGTACAGAAGTGAAACCATCATGCTAATTAACATGGTGAATCATGACCTATCCAAAAATTTTGCATGCCTCTTGGTAATCCCTCCATCCAACGACCACTGTTCAGCTTTTTGCCTCTATAGATTAGATAGATTGCATTTCCTAGAATTCCAAATAAATGGAGCAAATCAATACATTTTCTTTTTGGTGGTTTGACTTTTGTTAGCATATTATCTGCTGAGATTCATCCACATTGTTATATCTATCAGTAATTAATTCTGTCCTGTTGATAAGTAGGATTCCATTATATACAAATGTCTACTAGGCTTCTCTCTCTCTTTTTTTGTGGAACCAGGGATTGAACTCAGTCCCTTGCGCTTGCTAGGCAAGTGTTTATTCTACTGACCCATCTCCCTGGCCCCCTCTACTAGGCTTCTCTACGTGGGTGTCTCCTGGCCATTTTGAATTGAACATTGTCAAGCTAGAACTTTCAATTCCTTAGCTATCACTTGATGAATATTTGGGTCATTTTCATCTTTTGCCTATTATGAGTGATGCTGCTATAACATTCCTATGAAACTTTTTGCGTGGAGGTAAGTTTTCATTCATGGATGTTATAGACTAACTACTATATATGTTGGATAGGGCCAGGGAGATGTCTCAGTGGAATAAGCACTTCCCTGACAAGTGCAAGGGCCTTAGTTCAATTCCCAGTTCTATATATGTTGGACTACTTGAGGAACAGCCAAAGATTTTTCCTGAGTGATTTACATTCCCAATAGCAGAGCATGACTGTTTCATTTCCTTCCCTTCTGGAGCCCTTTCTTTAGCTGCTTCTCCTTAGGTCATTTCTTTTTGCTTCCCAAGGAGTTTCTTCCCATTCACTGGAGAGACATTTAGTGGTCTAGTTCAATCATCCATTTTATTTTTATATTTTTGGTACTGGGAATTGAACTCAGGACCTTGTGCTTGCAAGGCAGATACTGGCTCAGTCCCTCCACTTTAAATGCCATCTATTTGCTGATGATCCCCAAATTTCTATCATCCACTATCACTCTGCCCTTAACAACAAGCTTTATTCCTATTATACTGACATAATTGTAAATGGTGTTCTGTAATATTCATTTCTCACTGCTGCTGTAACATATTACTACAAATGCTGGCTTAAACAACATGCATATACTGTGTTACAGCTCATAGGTCACAAGTTTCAGTGCGCCAAAATCAAGGTATTGACAGATCTGGCTTTCTTTTTGGAGGCTCCAGGGGAACACCCATTTCTTAGTTTACTCAGTTCCTGGGATTGCGGGACTGAGGTGCTCATTTCCCTATGGGCTCTTAGCTGAGGGTCCTTCTCAGCTTCTAGAGGCCATCATTGTTCCCTGGTTCCTGGACACACTTGGCTTCAAAACCAGCAATGATAAGTGTTCCATGTTTCATTTCTCCTGCCTCTTCTTCTGTCCTTGCATCGCTGACGCACTCTTCCGCCTTCCTCCTCTTTTAAGGACTCCAGTGATGAGATTGGAATTCACCACATACTCCAGGACGATCTCTCCATCTCAGTACTTGGAACTCTTCTCACCTCTGCAAGATGTCTTTTATCTTCAAGGGAACGGTCACAGGTTCTGGGGACTAGGGTGTGCACACCTTTGAGAGGGTCATTATTCTGCTGTCCATGATTGGTTTGGACAATTATATGGATGGCCTATGCTTTAGTCAAATGTCTACTAGACTTCTCTATGTGGGTGTCTCCTGGCCATTTTAAATTGAACATCATCAAGACTAGAACTTTTAATTCCTTACCTACCAAAAGTCTGGCTCTCCTGTCTTTCCCCTATCAGCAAATGGCAACATTATCTATCTTGTTAATTCAGGGCCAGCCAGATAGTTCAGTGGATTAAAGTGCCTGCTTAGGCAGACGCAGGAGTTGCAGTTTCTATCCCAGGCCTGCAGTGCCATCCCCGTCCCTGGAGCACACTGAGACAGCAATTGAGACTAGGCATGGGGGCATGCACCTGTAATACCAGCACTTGGGAAGCTGAAAACAGTGGAATAACTATGAGTCTGATCTGTGTAGTGAGACTCTGTAGGACCTATAGCCCCTATTTACCCCCTGAATTCAATGTTTTGGCCAATTGTATTAGGGCTACAGTTTGGCTTCCTTCACTCCTTTCCATCCTTATTGACACCCTTTCAGTCGAAGCCAGTATTTCTTGCCTGAATTTCTGAAATCACCTCTTCGGTTCTGCTTTGTCTTGAGACAGGGTCTTGCTGTCTGCAGTGCCCAGCAGGTATTGAGTAAGTGCACAAAACTCGCCTTCTCACTCAGCCCCAAGCACACTTCAGTTTCTCCTGTCTCTGACACTGCTTTTGTAATCTTCATACTTCAGTGCTGTCTTGCCTGTTCTTAACCGATCAATATCCCTTACCTTCCTTAAAACTTCAAGGCTCAGTACCTCCCAAGAGCCCCTGCTTATTACCACAGCTCCTCCCATGTCGGGCCCTTTAGTCATTTATTTAGTTATTAGTAAGTGTCTACAGTATTGAGCTCCTTGACAGTCTCATCAACAGCTGACAGTATATGCCAGGCCTTTGCTTGTTTGCTTTACAATTATAGCCATTTCACCTTAAGACTATAAGTTACTGCTGGGTCAATACTGCACCATATTTTATAAGCTCCTGAAGTGATTAGTCCTGTGTGGTGCACACTGGTGGCCATAAAACAGGAAGGCAGAGCACTCCCTGGTAATCTCCAAGAAAATAAAAGCGGCTGGAAGTTCATGTTAGGAACAGAACTAGAGTTTTAGAGTCATTCAGACAGAAAAATCAGGCCTATACTCTCACCCTTTTTACTTTCTTAAAAAATCAAAACTGGAGTGCAGAAAAAATTCCTGGGACAAGTAGCTACAGTTGAACTATTTTATGTTTTTGTTTTACTGAGACAGGGTCTCAATATGCAGTTCAGGCTGGCCGCAAACTCATGGTGATCCTCCTGCCTCAGCCTCCCGAGTGCTAGGATTACAAGCATGGGCCACCACAGCCAGCTTAGCTATAGCTATTTCATACAGAAGAATACTGTACACAAAAGATATACTATAATGTACATAACTTGGGTTTGGGATTTTAGGTTTTTTTTTTTTTTTTTCTGGAACCAGGGAGGGCTTGGGATTTTAGATTTTGTACAAAAACTATTTTTGAAACTTTAATTGCTGGGAAGAGAGTTCAGTAGAATAAGCCTGGCAAGCTCAGGGTCCTGAGTTCAATCCTGGCTACCACAAAAAAATAATAATAAAATTAAAAGAAAGAAACTTTCAGAGATTGGGTGTGGTGGCATGCGCCTGTAATCCCAGCACTGGGAAGCTGTAAACAGGAGAATCACTGCAAGTCCTGTCTAGCAGTGAGACCCTGAACACCTGGTAGACCCTTCCCTAAAATACAAAAAAAAAAAAAAAAAAAAAAAAAAACACTCAAACTCTGAGAACCTTTGCAAAGTTGTTTGCTTCAAGCACAATTTAAAAAGTGACAAATATGAACCATTCATTCTCTCAGGGCTAAGCATTTTCTGCCTTCTAAACTCAGATTGGGTCATAGATGAGATTTTCATGTTTGTTTGCTAAATACCATTCCTAGTAAAACTCAAGTCTTCCACAGAAGTTGAAAAAGTGAGTTTCTTGCAACTAGGCGTGGTGGCACGTGCCTGTAATCCCAGCTCTTTGGGGGGCTGTAAACAGGCGGATCACTAGGAGTCTAATCTAGTAGTTAGACCCTGAACATCCTGTAGACCCTTCCCTAAAATACAAAAACAATAAAAATTTTAAAAAAATGTAAGGACAACTTGCTTGGGCCCTCCCCCCACCCTGCTCTTTGACAGGAGCTTTCTTTCCCTTAATAAATATATTCTGCTCATAACAAATAAATAAAAAATAAAATAAATTAAGACAAAGTTCTCCCATCCAAGTATTAACCAGGCCCAACCCTGCTTAGTTTCCAAGATCAGATGAGATTGGGCACGTTTAGGGTGACTAAAGAAGACAGCCGGGCATGGTGGTGCAGGCCTGTAATCCCAGCACTCGGGAGGCTGAGGCAGGAGGATTGTTGTGAGTTCGAGACCAGCCTGAGCTACAAAGCGAGCTTAAGGCCAGCCTGGACTGCAGAGTGACACCCTATCTCAAGAAGACAAAAAAATAAATAAATTAAGAAGACAAAGTTCTAAGTGTTTAAGGATTTGGGTCAGTTAGATATTTAACTGTATTTTTATAATTCTGATTAGTAATAAGTGACCAGCACAAGACATTTTCTTTGGAAAATAAATTTAATAGGAAAATCCTTTCAACATACTGAAAACCTGAGTGTATGAGTGAATGCAGGAGAGATGTATATGTATGAATGGAAACTTAATGTTAGGCATGAATGCATTTTAAGTATACAGATGTTATTTGAAATGTACAGTTATAAATTTTACATGGAATTTCTAAGGCAGACCAATCTTAAAATTTGATTTTTAAAAAAACCCCACTATCCATAGGTTAAAGTGTTTTCATTCTCTACATTTTGAAGGGATATTTGTGTCAAACACTCCATTTGATCCTTTCTAAGCAACTGGGACATCTTGTGAGAAAAACTCAAGATGAATAATTAATTTTCAGGGTAGGCTTGCAAAGCAAGTAAAAAGGGCCAAGAATTCAGGTCACGTGAGCTGCACATGACTTTGACTAGAAGATGGTCTGAAGAGGACAGTTAAGCAAACCTAATAAGAACTGCCTTCTTGAAACAAGTGTCTAAGCCTGGGATGCTTCATATTTCAATAAAAAGGATGGTTCTACTGAAAGAAGCAATCAACTTTAAAAGCTTCTCTTTCGATCTGGTTTCTGGTAATGCCTACTCTCCACTGTGGTATGTGCTCTCAGAAATGAGCAGAGGGGCCAGGGAGATGATTCAGTGGAATAAGTGCTTCCCTGGCAAGTGCAAGGGCCTGAGTTCAATCCCTGGTTCTGCCAAAAAAAAAGAATTGTCTCAACATTAAAAAAAAAAAGAAAAAGAAAAAAAGAAGTGAGCAGAAGTTATGAGTTCAAGGATGACATACAGGGAGGCCACATATCAGACTGGGTGAAACTACTCTCTGTAAGCCTTACACTGTTGGTGACCCTGTACCTGCGGCTGAACCGCTGACATAGTCTTTGCTCTGCCACTTGAACTACTTGTTTCTTTGTGGTGTCATAGGAATGCCCTTGTTTGAGTGCCATGTTTCTCTTCTCACGGTAAATTGCACATATTATTGCTAGGCTTTGCTTATAAAACCTGGAAGGAGTCAGGGGTGGTAGGGCTTGCACAATCCCAGCCCTTTGGGAAGCTGCGGCAGGAGAACTGTGGGTTCAAGTCCAGCCTTGGCAACTTAGTGAAACTCTTTCTCAAAATAAAAACCAAAATCCAAAACCCCAAAAGGGCTTTATACACAAATTTTGATGGGAATGCTACTGTGACGGGGTGGTGCTGGGAAACCCACTCATGGTGCAGGTGTTCACGGGGATGCCATTGTGGGCTCTGAGGTGTGGAGGGCCAAGGCACCTCATTTCCAAGAACAGCAGCTAGAAGAACCCTCTCACTCCTCTTCCATGCACCAGTGCGAGGATACTTTCCTCTGTGACTGCAGCATGCCCCTAGCTGGTGCATTTCTAGTTCTGATAATTTTTACAAAGTTGGTTTCTTAGTCTTCCGTTTTCCAGTTCTGAAGAACTTCTTTAATTCCCTTAATTCCTGGGGCTTCAAGCTCTGGTCCACCCCTGGGGTCAATTTGTAGCTCAGAGGAGATACAATGTAACCATTTTGGTAAAGACATATTCTTTTGCAGAACTCAAAGGTGCTGAACATAACTCCAAAATACGGAATGATCTGTTAAACACAAAATAAATGTTATTTTCAATTCTTAGGAGGAAAATGTCAACATGTCTACCACCTGGGTGGGCCAGAATATACTGAGATAACACTGGAGGGCAACATAAGCTGAGAATTCTCTTTGGAATCAGGAAAGGTGGCAGAGGAAGGCTGCTGGAGTGCAGGTAGAATGAGAGGGATGGTGGAACACCAGAAGGGCCTGGTCTGGGCAAATGGTGGGTCTGGAACTGGTGTGCACACCAGCGGCTCAACACTACCTGCCAATGCAGGTTGGCCTTGCCTCGTATCAGGGACATGACAGCAAGTGCAAGGCTTGCCCGGATTCACCCTTTGGTGAAGGAATTCCATGTCAGGAACCTCTAGGGCAGATGCTTAGCTATTGTAGGGTGGGGCTGACCACCATCTGCATCAATAGCCTTGGGCTATCCTCAGTCCTAATGGCTATTTCCATGGGGGCACAAAGGAAAGGGTAGAACTGGCAGACACAAAGAAGAAAGAGACAGATCGCCCCCTCACCTTCAGTAAGTTGGCTGTCAATCCATTCCAGAGCCCCAGGACACCCTGAGCCTTCACAATCTGCCGGAAACAGTCCACTGCACCTGAGAAATGGACATCTACACCTCCACAATGGGGAAGATAAGGGCTCTGAGCCTGGAGAGAAACAGAAGGTGGATGGAATGATTTCAGCATCAGGAAATAAATGGCTAGTACCCAGTCTCAAGCCCACACTCAGGATGCTATGCTCCCATGCATGGCAATGAATGGCTGCCATAGTTTTCTTCTTGGCCCACAAGCTTAGACTGAACATCAATGTCCAATAAAACCATGGTGCCCTCTTCATGTATGTGTGGTTTATTCAGGAGATCTGGGGCTGGGGAGATAGCTCAGTGGAATAAGTGCTTGTGTGGCAAGGACAAGGTCTTGAGTTCGTTCCCTGGTACCAACAAGAAAAAAAAAAAAAAAAAGCAAGGAGATCTGATTCTGTATTTGCATTCCATTCTAGCCTATGCTCTCTGTGTGTAATAATACTCCCAAGCCCTTAACCAATCTTAGTGCCCTCCTGCCTCTTTGCCTTAACTACGCCCTCCATTAGAAGTTACTACAGTAGTGGGGGCTGCTTGTCCCCATAGCACAGATGTTGCCAGTGGGAAGCACAGCAATGGTGCCATTCTTTTTTTGTGTGTGTGTGGAATTGGGGACTGAACTCAGGCCTTTACATTTGCCAGGCAAGCACTTATTCTACTGAGCCATCTCCCAGGCCCCTAATGGTGGCATTCTCCTAGCTCCTGTTGCTGTTCACAGACTGCCTCTTTCACTCACATGCCAAAAGTACTCACCTGGGGCTCATGGCACTCATTCACATGTGTCCTGCTACAGCTACTGACTCCTGGCTCCTCTTCCACACTCACTGAAGGCTGTGACACACCTGGTGGCTCATTCTTGCCCAGCTTCATTATCCTCTTAGGGAACACTGGAGATGACCCATGTCATCCCAGCAGCTGGTCTTCAACTTCAGTGAGCCTCACCATTAAGCCAGTTTTAGCTGGTCCATGGACCTCACTCCCACCCCCAAAATATCCTGACTGAACCACATTATCATCAAAAGGCTCCATATATGAATATAACTTTTTTCCATTAGAAAGGAAATTCTGGGTGGGGCACATAGCTCAGTGGTTTAAGTGCTTGTCTGGCAAGCACAGGGTCCTGAGCTCAGTCCCTGGTACTATATACCATGCTGGCCCTGGAACTGCGCATGCCTATAATACCAGCACTGGGGAGGCTGAGACAGTAAGATCACTATGAATCTGAGCTGTGTAGTGAGAACCTGTACCAAATAAATAAATAAATAAAAGAAGTTCTATGATCAGACAAGATGACTTTTCAGTATACCATTTCTCTATAAAGCCAACACTACTTATCCACTATGAGGGGTGATCCCCTTCTAGCCAGCTTGTGGCAAGATAGATCCCTGGTACCACCAAACAAAAAAATCTCAGTTTGCTGTAGGCTGTGTACATGTAATAGTTTAGCTGATTCTGAAATGTCTATGGCACTCTGTGGCAACAGAACAAGGATCTGCCATGTGGGAGAAGTAGTGAGTAATAGCAGTAAGAGCACAGCCCTGGAGTTGGACAGGTCAAGCTCTTGTCCTGCCTTCCTTGCTTACTGGCCATGTGAACCCTAGGTAATTTACATAATCTTCTTGAGCTTTAGTTTCCTTAGTAAGAAAATGAGAATAATACCCGCTTTAGAGGACTGTTGCAAAAGCTCAATGCAAAGCATTTAGCATGTCAGCCATGCAGTAGGACTACACCTAGGAGCTAGGATTGCTATTCATTACTAGTATGTGTGAGACCAGGAGCTAGAAGGACAGCAGGCAGCCCAGGGCCTGAGTAAACTGAGACAAACCCTGGGAAGTTAGAGGGTGAGGCAAGTCTGCCCTTGTGATGTCAGAGGCCTAGCAAAAGCAGCCAGAGGCTTCATTTTCACGTGCCCAACAATGCTGCCCACTGTTATGGTTTCTGTCTAATTGTCTCCCCAAAGCCTTGTGTCATCATGAGCCCACATCTGGAGTCTGCGGTGAATTCATGATCCATTGCTGGGATTATGGGTGTGAGCGCCGTACCCAGCCTGGCGCAGAGAGCCTGAATATAGTGTAAGGGAGGGAGAGAGGCTTGCTTTCTGCCTCTGCCACTGCTGCCTCTGCTCTTCTCTTTTTGCTCTTATTGGTCTTGCTGCCATGAACCACTGCCCTCTGCCATGTGCCCGTCTGCCTTGGAGCTGGCCGAGTACGGACTGAAGCCTCCACAAATCGTGTGCTAAGTAAGACCTTTCCTTCCTTAGTTTTGGGTGTCAAGGTATTTTGTCCCAACAACAAGGGAAAAGTAATTAAGACACCCGCCCACATCTGTATGAGCAGAAACCTTGAACTTATGTGCTGGGGTGGCATTCTTCCTTAGAGCCCCTCTTGGCCAGAAGGAGCTTCTCTTTATTTTCTCTAATAAACTATACCTGGTTTGTTCCCCAGTGCTGTGTCTACTGACTTCCTTCTCTGCAATCTTTACAAGAGGCAGCAGGTAGAAAGTTTGTAACAAGTCGAGAGGAGTCCATCATTCCACTCCCTCCCTGCACTTGCTCGTTTCCCTCAGGCCCACTTCTGCAGTGTCACAAATCAGACTCTGTGACCAGTGTCCTCATCTATCCAGGGGCGTCACTCTGAGTTTGTGTTCATCACTCCTTTAGAGAACATTAACCCCTCTTGTCACTTGCCCACCCCTTTATCCCTAGGGCTTCCTCTTCCTTTTTCATTTGTGCAGCTCATTTTTCTGTTGCTACTCTCAAAATGCTCAAAATCAGTATATAGTCTCTAAAACTGATGCTGATAGCTTTCAGGAGTGGAGCTTGTCCTCTGGCTGATCAACACCCAGCAAACTCCCTCCATGCTCCACGCTGCTGCTGCTGCTGAACACTGAGCAGCAGTTGGGAACAGTGGAGGCTTCACGGCCTCTGACCTTGGCTGCCCCCAAAGCACCTTTCCCCACTCCTCACAACACTCCTCCCCTGTGCCCATTTCCTCCACTCGAGGTGGCTGTCTCCTCATCTAGGGAGAGGATGAGAGTCTAGACATTATACAGGAGCTCAACTTTCTTTTCTTTTTTTTTTGGTGGAACCAGGGAATGAACTCAGGCCCTTGTCCTTGCCAGGAAAGCCCTTATTCCACTGCGCCATCTTCCCAGCCCCTGAACTTTCTTTTCCTTTGGCAGTACTAGGGATTAAATCCACAGAACATTGAGATATATCCGTGTGTATAGTTTTTCTATTTTTATTTTGAGGCAGAGTAAGTTACCCAGGTGAGACTCCAACTTGCCCTTGTCCTGACTCAAACTTTTGAATAGCTGGGATTACAGGTCTGTACCATCATCTCCAGCCAGGGTCTCAATCTTGCTTCTTGTCACAAGACTCTTTCCTTCTCAGATGTGCTTTGAGTCTCACACCTTTGAATTATTTTTTATTTTTTTTCGTGGACTGGGGATTGAACTCAGACCGTTGCACTTACCAGGGAAGCGCTGATTCTACTGAGCCATCTTTACAGCCTACACCTTTGAATTTTTTGGGCACCTTTCCCCTTGAGCAAATAAATTCAAGTCCCTCTCAACTCCTTCCATCAATCCCAACTGTGTCTTTGAGATACTGTACATTACCTCGTTCCCAAATTAACACATGATCCTTTGCTTGGGCCTGGAGCATTAGGACTTTGAATACTTGTGAATATTTGAGAGATCACCACAAGGAGGACACAGAATTGTTCTATGGGCCCCCAAATTTTCACATGGTGCTCTTCTGTGGTCAAGACCATTTTCTTTTTGGCAGAACTGGGGATTGAACTCAGACCCTTGCACTTGCCAGGGAAAGTGCTTATTCTACTGAGCCATCTCCCTGGACCCATAATTTTTTTTTAATTTTTCTTTTTGTTTTTGTGGAACCATGGGCTGAACTCAGGCCCTTGCACTTGCCATTTAAGTGCTTATTCTACAGAGCTATCTCCCTGGCCCCCTACCTTCCGCATTTTCACTTCAAAAAACTCCTAATCTGTTCTTCCCTGTAGTTTTGCCTTGTAAGAATATCAAAAAAAGGGGAGCATAACCTTTTAAGACTGGCTTCTTTCTCTCAGCACTTTTTTTTCCCGGAACCAGGGATTGAACTCACATCCTTGTGCTTGTCAGGGAAGTGCTTATTCCACTGAGCCATCTCCATGCCCCCCGCAATACAGTTTTGAATAAACCAATAGGGCTTGGGGAGATGGCTCAGTAGAATAAGTGCTTTCCTGGCAAGCAAGGGTCCTCAGTTCAATCCCTGGTACCACAAAAACAAACAAACAAAAGGGTGCTTTTAATAAACACAATATATCAAATACAGTGATCTCCTAATCTATCAAGTGGATACTTTTGGTTCATTTTCTTTTTCCATTTTTTTACTGTATGTTTGGGCAATATTAGGGACTGATAACCTGGAACTCTTGTCTTCCTGAATTCATATTTCCATTCTTGCAAATTCTATCACTGCTATGGCTTTTTTTCTTTAGCTATGGCTTTAAGCGATACAGGCTTAAACAGCTCCTAAATCTATCTTTAGTCTTGGAGCTCCAAAACAAACCACTTAACTGCCTACCGGACTACTATCTCGATCTGGATCATATACAGAAATAGTTGACACAACTAGAACCCATCATTTTGTGGTCAAGTATATTTTCTTTCTACTTCGTGGTACTTGGGTGGAATCCAGGACCCCAGACATGCTAAAAACTGATATACCACTGAGCTATACATTCAGCCCCTTTTTGTTTCTATTCTCAGCAAATAGCTCTACCATTCAACCAGATGCCCCAAGGTAGAAGCCTGAGTTCCCCTCAATTCACCATCCTTACTGCCCTATCCAATCAATTATCAAGTTCTATCCATTTTATATTCTAGATATAGTATGTCTCAGACCTATCTGCTTCTCCAAAATCTCACTGCTGTCTCCTTAATGCACGCCTCTATCATCTCATGCATGTATCACTGCAGTCACCTCTTATTGTCCTCCTGGGCCTATTCTTGTCCTTTCCCATTCACCCTTCATGCTGCAGCCAGAATGTCATGTCATGGTTTCAGTTTGTCTACTGCCTCCTTCATTGACTTTCTCTTCATGTCCATATGCTCACCACTCCACACAAAAACAGGAGGTCTTGGCTGGGGAGATGGCTCAGTAGAATAAATGCTTCCTGGGCAAGTGCAAGGCCCTGAGTTCAATCCCCAGTTCTGAAAAAAAAAAAAAACAGGAGGTCTTCTTTTCTCTTATGGTTTTGGTGGTTGAATCCAGGGTCATTACACTGAGGTATATCCCCAGACCTTCTAAAATTCTGAGACAAAAAATAAATAAATAAAATAAAATTCTGAGACAGGGTCTCTTAAGTTATTAAGTCGCTCAAGCTGGGCTGGAACTTGGGATATTGCTTCTGCCTTCCAGAGTGCTAGCTCCAAGGAGATGGGGGGCGGGTTGTTCCATGTTGCCACAAATCACCATCTCACTGTGTCCAGGGGCCCTTGATAGTAAGGAAGTGAGGGGACAGAGAATAAAAGGAAACAACATCCCTTCCTTCTGTGGAAAGGCCACTGGACTGTGCCCTCCTGTGCCAGTATCTGCATGCTCTAGCCATTCACCCACATTGAGGAGAGGAATCCCTCAAGCAGGACTTCTGTGTCACTTATAACATGTCTTTTTGTTTTTGTAGTACTAGGAATTGAACCTAAGGTCTTCCCACTGAGCTATATTCCTGTCCCTTTTTTATTTTTAAATTTTGAGACAAAGTCTTGCTAATTGTAATGGTTTCTTTCTAGACATCCCCCCCCAAAGCCTCATGCACTCACAGGTGGGGCTTTTGGAAATTGAGTGGATTGTGAGGCATGATGGTCATCAGTGGACTTGTGCACTGGTGGCTAATAGCTAAGCATGGTGCTGGGAGGCATAGTCTGGTCGGAGGAGGAGGGTCGGAGGGTGGTATCTTCCTTCCTGGCTCCAACGTTGACTGTATCTGTCTTGTGGATGCCACGTCATGAACAGCTCAACTCTGTCATGCCCTTCTGCTATGCCATCCTGCCTCGTAGCCAGCTGACTAGACTGGAACATGAGCCAAATAAAACTCTTCTTCCTGTAGTTGAGGATGTTGGGTACTGCACCTCAGTGACAAGAAAACGACTAAGATGCTAGGTAGCTTAAGTTGCCCAGGATGGGCTCCAACATGCCATCCTTCTGCCTCAGCCTCACACAGCGCTGGGCAAGCTTCTGATTCTTTCTTGTTCCTTTCTGAGCCCTACGTCTTCAAGATCTTGATTACTCTAGGTCCTGAGAATTAAGTCTATTTTTTTTTTTTTGGCAGAACCGGGGATTGAACTCAGGCCCTCGCACTTGCTGGGAAGAGCTTATTCCACTGAGCCATATCCTTGGCCCCAATCCTGAGAATTAAGAATCCCCAAAGCACAAACTCAATTTGAAAGGGACCTTAAACTCTCCCAGTCTAGTTACTTCATTTCACAGATGAAAACCCATGACCTTTAGTGTGCAGCATTGGCAAGACTGGGAGCTATAGGCCAGGGAGATGGCTCAGTGGAATAAGCACTTCCCTGGCAAGCACAAGGGCCTGAGTTCAATCCCAGGCTCCATAAAAAAAAAAAAAAAAAAAAAAAAAAAAACTAGAAGCTGGATATTCTACCTCCTAAACTGCTGCAATCTGCACTCAGGATCCTGTCCCCCAGTAACTCCCTGACCTTGGATTCCAGACTCCAAGGCTTAAACTACTGCAGGCAGCTGGGTTAGAGCGAAACATTATACGCAGTCAGGGGGCTAGACCCTCAAGGAAACTTGGCAACTTTGGTAAAAACAGACCCCTGCTGTGGGCGGACCTCAAGACAAAAGAGTAAACAAATGCAACCACATACCTCCCTAAAGATAGGCATCAAGGACTGATATGCTAAATGAGTCTCTCACCTTAAGGATCCCTGCAAGTCATTAACCCAACCCCCTACCGGAAAAGTCCTGGTTCTGTATTCATGCCCCGCTTGTGCATGACTAGCTTCTTCACTCAGTCCTGGATTTAATCAATTTTAACTGAGCAATGGCGGTAGTAATCCCATTGGTTGACCATAGTTTTGTCCACCTCATGCTCACCTAAGCGAGTTCCCAAGTTCTCCACCTTAGACCCATCTCAACACATGGTTTTACTCTATAAAAATCCCTTCAAGACATAGCTTCAAAAGCAATCCACTTGGGTCCCCTTTCTGTCCTTCTCTCAGACAGGAGCTTTCCTTCCCCCAACATATTCTGTTCTTAACCTCCATTGTTCCTAAAATTCATTCTTCAGTTTTAGAGAACATGAACTCGGCCTAGGTATCTTTGAGGTTGGGAGTTTCATTCCCCTACATCAGCACTACGACTTGTGCCACACTGGACAGCCACAGATCACGTGTCCTTGCAGGTCAGCCCACCTCACTTCCTGGTGCTGCACAGCCCTCTCAGGGATGGTGAGCACCTGGCCTAAGTCAGTCCTCAGCTTCTCTTGTATCCCTCTCCCATTAAGAGGACACTTAATAAACTTGACAGTAAAATATCACTAATTCCAACTCGTGGGTGCACGTAGAGGGGAGTCAGGTGGATTTAGTAAAGTGTGATTCTCTTTTATTATATATAATAATATATATAATTATATTATATATATATATATATATATATATATATAGACTGATAATCTAGTGGAGAAAGTTCCAAGGCCTACTCTTAGCCATAGTCAAATGGTTCACTGAAGCCTCCACAGGGACAAAAAAAAAAAAGAACTGGGGAGGTGGTAAGCACAAGGGCCAGAGTTCAATCCCAGGTTCCGCAAAAAAACAAAAAAAAAAAAACCAAGCCTCCACAGGGCACCAACATTCCCTCTGCACATGGGCTTTAGTGTTACACAAACCAGCATTTGAATTCCCATCTCTTCCCCTTGCCAGCTATTTGATGTTAGGTAAGCTCCTTCTTACCTTCTCTAGGCTTCCATTTCCTTATTTTAGAAATGGAGTTAATAATGACTATCTCTTAAAGTTGCTGTGTAAATTGAATGTGACAATGGAGACTACCAGAAACACTGCAAGTGTTAAGTGAAGGGCTGGGATGTGGCTCAGTGGTACAGCACTTGTCTAGGATGTGTGAGGCTCTGAGTTCCACCCCGAGCACTGCAAAAAAAATGAGAACAAAAGCGCTCATTGATGCTGTTAACTAGTGTTGTAAACAGATATTTGAGCAGGCTTTCAAAGTAGCTTTTAGTGAATTCAACTTTTCCCACAGCCAATGCTGTGTGTGACTAACTTGCTAAGCCCTGAGTTGTGGGAATTTTAAGTTAGAAATGTGGAAATGAATGAGGTTTCATAGTTCTTATAGTTCATTAATGACACATACCTTTTCTTATTAATCTAGCTTGAAGGATCAAGAGAATACTCTGCAATAATTTTAAAAGAGCAGATCTTTTTATTCATCTGCTTATAATATTTTAATGGCTTACATCCAACTTTGAGTGAAATCTAAATTTCTTACCACAGCCTACAAGCCACAGTGGCAATGTGGAGGTAAATGTACAGCAATTGGTTCCTTAGGGGAACTAAAACTCTGATGTGGTATTTTCAAATTTCAGTGATGTAAATTCTCCCACCAGGGCTGATTTCAGGCTAACAAATGTGAGGTCTAACAGCTCCCCAATTTCCTGAAATTCAACAATCAGGTCCTTTGAGACACTAGAAACTGGCTCTCACATATCACCTGTAGGCTACAGGGCCCTACATAAATGTGCCCTGTTCTCTCTCTCCCCTTGTTTTCTCTCAGAACTAAGAAATTAACAGGTACTCTACTACTAGGTTACATCTCCTGCTGTTTTATATTTGGGGCAGGGTCCTGTTCTTTTTTTTTTTTTTTTTTTTTTTTTTTTTTTTGAACTTAGGACCTCATGCCTGCCAGGCAAGCACTTATTCTACTGAGCTATCTCCCTGGCCCCCAGGGTCTTGTTCAGTTGCTCAGGCTAGCCCAGAATTTACCAACTTCTTACCTCACCCTTGTGATTAGCTGGGATTATAAGCATACATCACCCTTAGCTTGAATAGTTGTTTTTTTTTTCCTGATACTGTGTTTGAACTCAGAGATGCTCTACCACTGAGGTATATCTTAACCCTTTCAATTTTAAGGAGATTTTTTTTCTGGTGACTTCCAGGTGCCTTAAGGGCAGGTCTGGTGCAGCTTCTGGAGCTGGGAATCCAATCACCATATTATATACCTGACTGAATTTGCCCAAGGGGTGTTTTAACCAACTGAGTTAAGTGGCAAAGCCCTGTAGCCCTTTCAATTTAAAAAAAAATATTTTGAGACATGATCTTAACTAAGTTGCCCAGCTAGGACTTGAACTTGTGATCTTCCTGCATCAGCCTCTCTCAGTTCTGGGATTACAGGTATGTAGCACCACGCCAGCTTGAGTGGATTCTTTATGTAAAGACCAGAACTTGTGGGTGAGTATAACTGCCTCCACAAATGCTGTATGAAATGGGAATCTACAACACAAAGGCAAGCACATATTGATGGTCATCCCCAAAGGATGAAGGAATGATTAGATTAAATACTAGTGCTTGTCAACCGTCAGCTGTATATTAAACCAACCACGGAAGCTTTTACAAACCACCAATGACTGGGGGAGGCCCTAGAACTTGCAATTCAACTGACTGAGCCTTTGTACGAGCACTGAGGTGGTTCTGCTGTGCAGCCAGGATGGACCCCACTGGTGCGTGCCCTCCACAGCACAGGCAGCTCAGGGCTCAGAGTCCTTCAGCCTGCTGATCACATTGTGAGTGCCTGGGGAAGGCATGCACCACCTGCAATTGTGTACTAGCTCTGTGGCCTTCTGAAAACTCCTCTACCTGTCTGAACTCCTACTTCCTCATCTATAAAAGGGGATAACATTAGGGCTGGGATGATAGCTCAGTGGAATAAGTGTTTGCCTGGCAAGCACAAAGTCCTCAATTCAATCCGTGGTACCACCAAAAAAAAAAATTATGGACCAGGGAAATAGCTCAGTAAAATAAGCACTTGCCTGGCAAGCTCAGGGTCTGGAGTTCAATTCCTAGTAACCCCCTGAAAAAAGGAGGGGGTAATATTAACACCTATCTTACAGTTGTTGTCCATATTAAATGATTTAATGCAGAGTGCTTGAAACTGCATTTGATGGATGGTGAACACTAAATAACTACTACTGTTATTGTCATTATAGTTATTCTACAGTTGGAAAAGAGAGTAGTATACTAAAGACCTAAATAGGGGCTGGGGAGATGGCTCAGTGCAATAAGCACTTCCCTGGGAAGTGCAAGGGCCTGAGTTCAATTCTCAGGTCTGCAAAAAAAAAAAAAAAAAAAAAAAAAAAAAAGACTGAACCAACCTGTTAGACAGGAATGACAGACTTCATTTGCCCCAACTATTGTACTAGTAAAGAGAAACAGAACATGTGAGACTGTCAGTCACAAGCACCTGAACTTCCTCTATACAAAGCCAGGCAACTAGCCAAACTATGAACTGTAGCTGTCTGGTTCAGATCCATAGCTCTCTGGGTATTGTAGCTTTTATCTAGATGTTGCCGCAAAGCTCATGCAGTCAGAGATAGAGCTTTCAGAGGCGGCTGAATCTAGACAGTGTGATACTGGGATTAAGGGTATGTGATTACTAAATAAGTCCACTGATTAGTTTGGCGCAGGTGGAATGTAAAAGGGGTGGAGAAAAGCTGCTAGGATCCTTTGCTTGCTTGACTGCCTTCCGCCTACCATGAAGTATCTCCCCTTTTCAATGTCTGTCTGTCAAGCCACCCTGCCTTGGAGTCAGTCAATTATGTTTGTTTGTTTGTTTATTTATTTGATGGAAGCAGGGATTGAACTCAGGCCCTTGTGCTTGCCAGGGAAGCACTTATTCCACTGAGCCATCTCCCTAGCCCTGAGTCAGCCAATTATGGACTGAAACCTCTACACAATGTGATCTAAATTTGCCTTGCGGCCTTCACCTTTAGATGTCCAGTATTTTGTCTCAGCAAAGAAAAAAGTAACTAAGGAAGATAGCTCAGCAGGCTAAGCGCCTGCTTAGGCAAGAGTAGGGGCCAGAGTTCAGTTCTTGGCACCACATGCCGTGATGGCCCCAACCCTGGGGTATGCTGAGCAGGGGACCGAGTCCAGGCATGGCAACACTCATTTGTAATCCCAGCATTGAGGAGGCTGAAAGCAGGAGTATCACTATGAGTATGAGTCCAAACTGTGTAGTGAGACCATTCACAAAATACCAAAAAAAAAAAAAAAAAAAATGTACCTATGACTGGAAGAGCAAATTGTATTCTGCAGGATGACGCTACCTACAGAAGCCAGGGAGCCAGGCTCTGCCACTACCTATGTGATCCTGGCCAAGCTATACATGTATTTGGGCTTCGGTCTCCTCACATGTCAAGCAAGGAGAGTGAAGAAAGATGATTTCCAGTTTGCACAATCCTTGCTTCTGGCCTGATGCCATGCCCCTTCCTGCCTCCAGGACTTCACACCTGCCATTTCCTCTCCCTCAAAAAGCCTTTCTTACTGATCAGAATAAGCAGCACTTCCTTAGGAAGCTCCAGCTCCTCAGACTAGGTCAGGAGCCTACTGACCACTTTGGTCACCCTTGTGCTTCTTCACAGCACGCAGCATGATTTTTAATGAGAGAATTATTTGTTTCATGTGTTCTCTCCCTACTCCTGCTACAGCCCCACCTCCCTGACTATAAATACCATTATAATTAAGAGGTTAGGTAGACTCTTTAAAAATTTGATTTTTATGGGCTGGGGAGATGGCTCAGTGGAATAAGTGCTTCCTTGGCAAGTGCAAGGGCCTGAGTTCAATCCCTGGTTCTGCCAAAAAAATGTGATTTTTTAAAAAAAGATAACCTATTTCTCCAGATTCCCCATGATCAAAACAGAACTTGCATCCCCCAGCTCTGGCGCTAAGGAGGACTCGGTGTTCCCTGGGCCCTCAGGCAGCCCAGGGCTTCCTAAATGCACACATGCCTGTCCATACACTGGAGCACTTCAATGTGC
Organism: Ctenomys sociabilis; assembly: GCA_004027165.1. NCBI lineage: Eukaryota > Metazoa > Chordata > Mammalia > Rodentia > Ctenomyidae > Ctenomys > Ctenomys sociabilis. Next base: position 27,824 of record PVKA01014655.1, read on the forward strand.
TTGAAGGGGGCACAATAGCTGCCCTATCAATTTGACAAAAATGGTGAATAAACTTATTTCCCGTTTTTTTTTGGTGCAGGATCTTACTATGCAGCTCAGACTCATAGTGATCCTCCTGTTTTCAGCCTCCCTAGTGCTGGGATTATAGGTGTCATTTCCCATTTTTATGGGTTTTTCTGTACTCGTGGTGGTGAGAAGGCAGATGAACTCAGGCACCCAGCAAAACTTCCCACCCCATGGTGAGGGCAGTGACTTCGTCTGTGTGACTATGGTCTTATCCTCCAAGCCTACCAACATGCCAGGCACACAGCAGATGCTTAATATACATGGAAGGAAAGAAGGAACACACTTACATTAGAAGAAAATGAAGAATAAATACTTCAAAGAAAAGCAGTAGGAAGTTCCTGATATAAACTTCACAGAGGCCTTTCAACAATGGCATTGTTTTGATTATTCATTCTTTCCACAAGTACTGAAATGATTCAACAATATTTACAAAGAGGTAAAATATACACACCCTTTGACCAAAGCAATCCTACTTTGAGGAAACCATGCTACAGATATATCTGCACATGTGAGATGATGTAGGTTGTAAGAGTGTTACAGCCCCACTAGTTAAGGTTTGAAAGTAATCTCAATGTCCACCAATAAGGGACAAGTTAAAGAGATAAGCCATACTAGCCTGGGAATATAGTGCAGTGGCGAACAGCATATGCAAGGCCATGGATTCCATTCTCAGCATCACAACAAAACAACAAACTTCAAACACTTGCCTTGAAATAAGACATCACTCTATGGAATATTATGTAACAATCTGAACAACACAATACTGTGTCACAATTAAAAAATATGTGGCAGCTCCATCTGGACTGATAGGGTATCATCGCTACAACATTTTTAGGTAAGAAAACTCACAGTGCAGAAGAGTACTTGTAATACAGTGAGAACATAAGTGTGCATGTTTATGTAGGCTTTCCATAGACTGTGTTTGGCAAGATACAGGCAACACACTGGTAACAAAGTGTCATCTCATGATGGCTAAGGCACAAACGGAGGAGAGACTTAGTTTTCAATGTGGTATACTTGTGGCACAATTTGGATTTTTTATTTGTTTGTTTTGTTTTTTGGCGGAACCAGGGATTGGACTCAGGCCCTTGCACTTGCCAGGGAGGTGCTTATTCCACTGAGCTATCTCCCTGGCCCCCTGGATTTTTTTTTTGGTCATATGTATTCATTACCTACTCCAAAGAAAGAATACTTAACCATAAGCGACAAAGCTGGCTGTGGTGGAATACACTTGTAGTTCTAGCTACCTTGGAGGTGTAGACAATAAGTTCAGGAGTTCAAGGCCAGGATGGGCAGCAAAGCGAATGAAGTGGGGTGGCGGGGAGAGGGAGAAGAAAGGGGAGAAAATAGGACAGAAAGAGACAGACAGAGACAAATGAGAAAGAGAAAAGAGTAAGTAAAGACAGCCTGCCAGCTGGAGCTAAGACCTTTTCAACTTGTCATTTCGAAGCAACCTTCATCTTTTGTAAACACATGGCATTCAATCTGAAGACCAAGCTGCCCAATTCCCAAGCCACTTGAAAGGCAGGCTTTTTTTTTTTTCTTTTTGTGTCTTTTTTCTTTCTTTTTTTTTTTTTTTTTTGTCTTCTTTGAGACAGGGTCTCACTGTGCAGTTCAGGCTGGCCTTAAACTCACTTTGTAGCTCAGGCTGGTCTCGAACTCACAACAATCCTCCTGCCTCAGCCTCCCAAGTGCTGGGATTACAGGCACGCACCACCACGCCCGGCTTTTTGTGTCTTTTTGAGACAGGGTCTCACTATGCAGTTCAGGCTGGCCTTAAGCTCACTTTGTAGCTCAGGCTGGTCTCGAACTCACAATAATCCTCCTGCCTCAGCCTCCCAAGTGCTGGGATTACAGGTATGCGCCATCATGCCCTGCTGAAAGGCAGGCTTGGTAAAGCAGGTTCAAATCATTTGGAAATTGCCCAATAATCAAGTGTGTATGCGGGAAACTCCAGTCATGCTGGAGTAAAAGGGCCTTTCTGTCTTGTGAGCCACATGACCTATGTTTCTTTTGGAATGGCCAGGACCCTAGTAGCTATCTGCCTACAGCCAGGAAGCTGTCCTCTACAGTGAGAGACTCCCACAGTGTGTGCAGGCAGCTGCCCCCAAAGCACATGTCACCTCTCAGCCACAAGCACTACCAGCATGCACCTCCCATCTCCTCAGCAAGCCAGGTGGATGGGGGGCCACTGGTGATGCCTGCGGGCACTATAGGGGAACCCAGCAAATGACAGCAGGTTAGTATTCTTCTTGGGTGGAGAGTGGAGAAACAGTAACTTCCTGTGTGGCCATGGGGGAGGGGGCGGGGAGGCCAAGAGATGCAGCTGGGACTTTCCAGAGAAGGCAATTAAGATGCAAGTGAGGAAGCCGGGGGCGTGGTGGCGCATGCCTTTAATCCCAGCACTCCGGAGGATGAGGCAGGAGGATTGTTGTGAGTTCAAGACCAGCCTGAGCTACAAAGTGAGCTTAAGGCCAGCCTGAACTGCATAGCGAGACCCTGTCTCAAAAAGACAAAAAAAAAAAAAAAAAAAAAAAAATGCAAGTGAGCAGAACGGGCTGAGGCAGGGCCAAGGCCTAGGCCAGGCTGGGGAATCCCACCCACAGCAGTCATTGGTCAACCTTTAGATAAGCCAACTATGAGAGGGGCATCATGACTAAGGGTGAGAGTACAGGGCAGATGAAGACAAAGATTTGGAAGATGAGAACACACAGATTTTTTTTGGTGGAACCAGGTATTGAACTCAGGGCCTTGTGCTTGCCAGGGAAACGCTTATTCTACTGAGCAATCTCCCCGGCCCCAGAACATACAGATTTATGCAAGATTTCTGTATGGTGGCCTCTCAATGTCTGTTAAACTAACCAAACAAAGAATAATTACCTGTCCTATCATTCAGGCTTATCATTAACTGCAGAGTGAAAGGGCCTGCCGAGATTTGGTGATCCTCATTTTTGGGTGCAGTAATCAGGGGAATGCAGAAATGCTCAGCCTGGCTTTATAGACCTAACCAGGCACTGTGCAAATTCTGAAGAGATGCTCCCAGCATAATAAAGATAGCACTGATTACATGCCTTGCTCTGGATTTGCATTAACCTAATTCAGTCTCTTCTACAGGTATCTGGGGTAGGTGCAACTCTCATCTGCATATTTTACAGACGAGGAAGATGAGGCTCACACCTAAGTTCATGCAGCTGTAAGGCATAGGCTGGGCTCCAAAGCGGGGACTAGGACTCACTGACCTCCACTCATTAGGTGAACACAGACATCAAAAACAAGTCACTGACCCCTATGTGGGGAAAAGGTGGAAACTTCAAAGTTGGCTGGAAGCCAGTGGTGGGAATCAGCAAACAGTTTCCATATTGCGCCCCACAGCAGCAGGCGGTTATAGGAATGCTAATAGCTAGCCCCAGGCTTTGCCGGTGGGCCTCAACTCCTTTCTGGGACCTTTTTTTTCTTTTCTGGGTCTCTCTTTACCCCCGCTGGGGGAGGAAGGTGGGTGGAAGCTCTTATCTTAGCAGCTGTTACTGGTTAGATGGAATTCAAAGAAGCCTTCTGAGCACAGGGTTGCCAAGTAAACTTCACAGACCTTTATATTTTTAGAGGAATAAAAGAGCTCAGGTGAGGAGAAAAGGGCAGAGTTTACCTTCAGTGGAATTAGGAAGACTCCTCCTTCCTTCCTGCCCTCAGGGACAGTCTTGTTTCCATGACCAACAACTACCATCCCTAAAGTATTTAGGGCACAGTACACCTGGACAAAACAAGGGGGGGGGGGAAGAGTTGTTCTTTTGCTTCATTTTAATCACAATTCCTTAAAAGGTGACCTTGCTTACGGGACATCACAGCCTTCTACCTGATTTGGAAGGCATCTTTTTTTCCTATGTGCCAGAGTACTTAATGTTGCTCACCTAGGCTGATGTTAGGTCCTCCAAGTGGCCAGATCGCAAAGCAAGGTGACAGCAATGAACTGAAACTGCAACAAGAGCGAGTTTGTCCCCCACGTTCACTCAGGGTGGGATTCTTGCACTTCCAGGCAGGTTAGCAGAATCTGTTAGCAAAATAGCTTCATTCCTACTGAGAACAGATGCTCTGCCACCCAGAGGAGGCTGATGTAGGCAGAGATACTCGACTCTGTTAGCATCTCCTAGCAGAGCCATAAGGGCACGTTGCCTATGGTTTGCTGTTCCTCTAACTTGTGTTAACTGTTCCCTGGCCAAAACCAGGATTCTATGGTCTGAAATCTTCGTCTTCCTAAATTTCTACATTGAAGCTGTGACTCCATGCGATGGTCTCAGGGAGTGGGGCTGCTGGGAGATAATTATGTCACAGGAGCAGTCTTAAATGAATAGGATTAGTGGCCTGACCAGGCACCAGGGAGCCACATGGGCCCTTGATTTTGTGAGGACACAAGAGCATGGTCTCTATGAACTGGGAAGCAGGCCCTCACAACACTAAATCTGCCTTGATTCCACAATTCCTAGCCTCCAGAACTGTGGCAGTAGATTTCTGTTGTTTTTAAATTATGGGGGCCAGGGAGATGGCTCAGTGAAATAAGTGCTTCCGTGGAAAGCGCAAGGGTCTGAGTTCAGTTCCCAGTTCCGCCAAAAAAAAAAAAAAAAAAAAAGGATTAAGTGGAATAAGGAACTGCCTTGTACACATTACTTTACCAATAAATGGGTACTGCTCTATAGTTACAATTTTTTTTGTACTAGGGAATGGGAATGCACCCAAAGCCTTGGTATGCAGCTATATCCTCAACATATATATATATATATATATATATATATATATATATATATATATATATAATTTTTTTTTAATAGTCTCCCTAAATAGCTAAATGGCTAAGGCTGGTCGAAAGCTTGTAATACTCCCAGAGTGCTGGGATTACTGATGTGCACCACCATGCTTGGTCATGTGGTTACAGTGTCTTAATCCCATGGCAGGTGTTCCTGTCACCACCTCTTCTAATGTAGGTTTTCCTTATGTTTACCAAAGAACAGATTTACACACATTCACTTATATCTGGTCATATGTACTAAAAGCAATCAACTAAAAAACATAAATTTGACAGTGTTGTGATTTGTCAAACACTTAGGTAGCATACAAAGTGGCAGCAGGTTGGCACTTAAAAACATGAACAAAAGTGTTGCAAGGATCCTTTCCTCTGTCCTTCCAGTGTACTAGCCAGTTTGAAGTGGCCAAAGCTGTTGCCATGAGCAGTACACACCCTCACTGCTAAAGTCGGAAATGGAAGATTGTGCATTTAGGGACTGCAGCACATAGGTAGTTTCAGGCAGGGGACAAGCTGGTGTCCCCCTCAGCTGGGAGGCGGCAGGCTTAGCTGTGCTTACCTTCTGCTTTGGTGGATCTAACCACAAAGACTGGGGCCACTCAGCAGCAGTGAGATTTCCCAGGGCCCCTTCATACTTCATGCATTTTTACATGAGTATCCATTGCCTACTATGTGGGACTAATGTTGCAGGGATACACAGATGGGTGACATGTACTTCCCATCAGCAAAATGTTTGCGATTTGGAGAAAAGAAGACACAAGGTCAGGTGTGGAACTTCTTGCTTTCAGTGACACACTGGTGCTCAGAAAGCTTCAGATTTTGCAGCATTTCAGAGTTCAGATTTTCACATGAGGGATGCTCTGGGCTGGGGAGATAGCTCAGTGGAATAAGCGCTTCTCTGGCAAGCACAAGGGCCAATCCCCAGTTCTGCAAAAATAAAGATGAGGGATGCTCAACCGGTAGCAGGAGGAAGGTGAGGACATCAACAAGGGGCGGAGATGGGGGAAGTGACAGAAGACTTGAGGAGGGGCTTTGACAGGAACAGAGGGACATGTGCAGAATAGGTGGGGGCATGGATAGAAATGCTCTGGAAAGAAACTGGCTAGCTCTGATGAGTAGGCTAATAGCACTGGGTAAAAGGAGGTGCTCTTCCACTAGGGTCTTGGAACAAAATAATCGTGTCCTTCAGTTCAGAGGTGGGCCCGTGAAACTCCGCAGCCAGTTATGGCAAGAGTGGGGTGTTAACTTAGCTTCTCTTGTTTCACTGTGATACCAACACCAAACATCTGCGTTAGGCCATCACAATAAGATGGCTGTTTTACGGGTAGGTAAAGGGGACACACTTGTCAAAGAAAAGCAACAAATCATGCTACAGTAGGCCTGGAGGACAGCCTGCAGCCTAGCCTTGAAGAAGTCCAGCAAGATTGGGAGGCAGAGGTAGCCACAGGAACAAAGGCATGGTGACTGGAATGTGAAACACATCCAGTCTTTAGGGCTGGGGGAAGGGAATGAGGAAGTCTCTTTGCTGGCAGTGGAGGCTTGAAAACAGCAGTGGTCATAAAAAGGCATGCTTTATTTAGCTCAGTCGGTACTTAATTTTTATTTACAACACTTGAAAGATGGAGAGATTAAATAAAAACTGGATTTCAGGCTCCCTTGAAAACTGGGCCTGCATTTTAAAATAGAATGCATCCATTCACCCTTTGGAGAAGAGGAGCTTGTGGCCTGCGCCAGCCACCACTGGCACACTTGATTCCTTTCTGCTGTCCATATTTAAATGCTAATCACACATTATAAAGTTCAGCTCTCCAGTACACATTCAAAAGCTGTGATGGCTCAGAATGCATTTCAAGTCTTGTTCTTCAGGGGATGGGAGTACACTCTTTGGGTTTCCCCATTCTCTCTTCCAGGTTTCTTGTGAGTTCCGACAGCCATCTGACATTGCAACATCTGGTGTAAAGGTCCTCTGTGCAATAAGGATGGCAAAGTGGGTAAAGGAAAACATGCCAGGCCCAAGGGTTTTGCTTTCAGTATTCTCTGAAATCATTAAAGGACACAACACAGACCTCAAGAAAATGAGTCCAGCAGAAGCACACAGCTCGGGGCCAGGGAGATGGCTCGGTAGAATAAGTGCTTGCCTGGCAAGCACAAGGGTCTGAGTTCAATACTGATTCTGCCAACAAAAAAAGCCCACAGCTGGACAGAGAGTGCTGAAATGAGTCTGGGCCCTGGAGACAGCTGCTTGGGCTTACATCGAGTTTAGTTACTAGCTCTTGAGCCAGCAAGCTATGGAACCTTTCAGTTTTCTCCTGTGTCAACGAGCTTAGGAATAACAATACCCCTCGGCAAGGATTAAACAAAATAGTGACAATAAAGAACTCCCATGGACTGGGGAGATGGCCCGGTGGAGTGAGTGCTTCCCTGGCAAGCACAAGGGCCTGAGTTCAATCCCTGGTTCACAAGAACTCCCATATATGAATGAATATTCAATGCTTATGATCATTTTGAGAGTCCTGGAGCCCAACTAAAGGATTACTGTATAACAGTGTACACAGGAATTACTAAGGTCCCAGATAGGGGTAGAGGGTAGGAACAAAAAGACTAGTGCAAGTAAGGTAGGAACAGAGGAAAGCAGGCAGGAGCTTGACTGAGTGAGTGGGAAGGCCAAGAGTCAAGCCTAACTTTAGGATTTCCAGCCTGGATGATGGGAAGCATGACATCACTGACATGGAGAACTTGAGGAAGAGTTTTACAGCCAGGAGAGGTTGGTCTGATAAATATTAAGTTAGAGGTGGCAGTGGAGATGTGATGGTCAGATGGCGGTGCTCAGCAGCCTGAGAAATGTGGGACCAGGGCTCAGAAGGGAGGTCGGGGCTGAAGACGGAGGTGAAGCCTCTGCAAAGCCTTGAGGGGGATGAGTATCCAGAGAGGGGACAGATCGGTGGAGCTGCTGGTGCAGTTCAGCAAAGGAAGTTCGAGATGGCAGCCCTCTCAGTCAAGTCTGGCCTCCAGGTGAGCAGACTGGGACCTGTGCTGATTCACCGCCCATCCATGTCCTGCTCAGTCAGCTCTGCCACTTGGATACCACCTTCGTCCTTCATCGTAGGTGCTTTCACTTCAATTGCTGACCTGGCCCAATCCTGCTTACCTTACAAGCTACGGTGGGGCCAAAGTCCACTAGGGCACAAAGCAACAAGCTGACAAGTTGGCTTTATATTGGATGAAATGAAGACACTCAGTATGGGCAAGAGGGGAGGGTGTCAGGGAAAGCCGTGGGGGCCATGCTTGGTCCAGGCGCCTCCCTCCTGACACTGTCAGAAGGCCTATAGGCCCTGGGCTCCCATGTTTTCTGCTCCTCCATGGCTTTTCAGGTCCATGTTCCCCAGCCCATCTGCCCCCTCTGCATGCATCTGCCCAAAGCACCATTTTCTCAGGACCCCCTGGTTCTCATTAAGAACTCACAGGCACATCACATAAACTAACCTCTCCTTTTCTACTTGCTTTCTCAATACACTAAGTGCTACCAGTCTCTTCTGGCCCAGGATCTGGGCCAGGTGTGGGAGATCTAGAATGAGCCAGGCTAAAGGGAGGTGGGCAGAAGGGCATTTCAGGTGGGGTAGTGTTGGAGCCCAGTGCAGACCCCCCTTCCCACTAGAAACATTCTGTTAAAGCATGCACATGCATAATATATTTACCTCTCTGTTCTCTAGCGTGCCAGCGAGGAACCAAGGCAAGAGAAAAAAAAAAAAAAAAACAGGAATGAGTATAAGCATAGTGAAGGAAGGGCTCAGGTGGTTAAAGAGGACTTCTGATTATCATCATTAATGTTCCAAAGGGTTCCCACCTCATGTGGCATTAAATGGGCAGATTGCTGGTGTGTGTGTGTGTGTGTGTGTGTGTGTGTGTGTGTCTGGGTAAACACATATTAGGAGAATAAATCATTCAGACTAGGGGGCTAGTCTGGTGGGGAGCAATTGAGAAAAATTCCCCATCCAGTTGGTTTTCCACTAGACACCTGCTGTTGATGATTAGCCTCGTATTGGGTAATGCAGTGGGGAAAGCCACTGGAATGCAAATGTTACCATTAAGTATGTTCAAGTCACAGCAGCCTGGTCCCTCAGCAAAGGTCCCCTGTTACCAGTCCTGCTGGCAAAACCTGCCTGCTTCGGTGTGTGGGGGGAGACTGTTCTTTAAGCTCTCTGTGCTTGGTGAATTTGGATTGTGTGCTTTGCAGGAAAAACAGCAGCTTTAGGGTTTTACTGATGTCTCTAGGCCTCTGATCTTCAAACTGAAGGTGGATTTTCAGCAGTGATTATGAGGTTTGTAACCATGGGGATCACGGAGATCACAGAGCTGCTGGCTGCAATACCCTAGTGTGCTCAGTTTACCACAACGACACCTAATGGCCAGAGATGGAAATGCCACGTTTGCATTTAAAAGCCATAGTTTTTGTCTTGGGGTTAATTTTTTGGACTATGGATGGAGGTGTTTACATTATATAACCATGGGTTATATTTATTGTATAACTATGAGTTATATTTATTTATTTATTTTGTATTTTTAGGGCAGGGTCTACAGGGTCTTATTACATAGATCGGACTCATGGTGATTCTCTTTCTTTCAGCCACCACGCCCAGTCTCAGTTGCATCTCGGTCCACCCAGCATGGCAATGCCAGGGGATAGAACTCCCAACACTTTTTCTTAAGCATTGAAACACTGGGTCGGCCAGATAGCTCAAATAAAGTGCCTGCTTAGGCAGAACGTACCAGCCTGGGGTTCAATCCCTGGCATGCTATGCTGGCCAAGATGGGCAACTGAGACTGGGAAGGATGGCATGCCTAACCTATGCACTGAGCCCCTGTAGGCTCTGCCCTAAACATAGAAAAAAGAGTTGAAACATTAAATTGCCATTTGCATGTATTAAGAAATGATATCTTGGCAATTTCATATGGCTAAAACCAAAGAAAGGGGTCGGGGAGATGATTCAGTAGAATAAGTGCTTTCCTGGCAAGGGCAAGGGCCTGAGTTCAATCCTGGTTCCAGCAAAAAAAGAAAAAAGACTAAAGCAAAATGAGAGAATCTTAGAAATGGTAGACTATTTTTGAGTTTGAAGCTAGCCTGGGCTACTTAGTAGGTTCAAGATTGGCCTAGACTACATAGGGGGATCTTGCCTGAAAGAAATACCCCCAAAAGAGTACCTTATGGCCAGCAAGCTCTCAGCACCATGAGGTTCCAGTTCTGTGGGGACCTGGACTGTCCTGACTGGGTCCTGGCAGAGATTAGCACACTGGCCAAGATATCCTCTGTGAACCTGTGGCTGCTGTGTAGCCAGGTGCTGGGGGAGCTTCTGGGACAGGGCATTGATTATGAAAAGATCGCGAATCTCACAGCAGATGCCAGATTTGAATCTGGTAATGTGAAGGCCACAGCGGCAGTGCTGAGCTTTATCCTGTCCAGTGCAGCCAAGCACAGTGTAGATGATGAGTCCCTTTCCAGTGAGCTGCAACAACTGGGGCTCCCCAAAGAGCATTCAGCCAGCCTGTGCTGCTGCTATGAGGAGAAGCAGACTGCCCTGCAGGAGACCCTGCATGCCTGCAGCCTGCACAAGAACACGCTGGTGGGTGTGGACTGATTGGTGGACTACACCCTGTGCTCCAGCCTGCTGCACTCTGTGGAGGAGCCCCTGGTGCACTTGTAGCTGGAGGTGGCTGCAGCCCCTGGTGCTGTGGCCCAGCCTGTGGTCATAGCCTTGTCAGTGGATAAGTTCCAGGTCCTCCTGGCAGAGCTGAAGAAGGCCCAGACCCTGATGAGCACCCTAGGCTAAGGAGGAGGAGGAGGAGGAACTCAGCTTCCCCTCTGTATCAAGCTGCTATCCCCCAACTTCAGGGGTGGCCTCATTTCTGCATGTAGGAGGCCTAGCCAAAAGGGCTCCTGCATCTGTCAGTTTCCCACTCAAGAGTTCAACATGAGTTTCTGAGGGCCTTTCCTGCATTGCCTCCCTCCCCACAACAGGCAGGAAGAATAGAGAGAGCATAAAGGACGAAAAAAAAAAGAGAATCTTACATGAATTATTCTAGGTTTCTAGCTTGATATAATTCTAATCCTAAACACAAGTCATTCTAAAGTGCATTAGGAAGAGCAAATAGCTGCAAATGATCAAGAAGATGTTGCAAAGAAAAACAGTGAGGATTAAAGATCATTATAAAGCTATACAGATTGAAATAGTGAGGTTTTGGCACTAGAACAAACTGACAGCTGATAGAACAGAAAGCAGAGCCAGGGGTGGAGACCCAAATGAAAAATATACAAATATCTAGTATGTGTTGAAAGTAACATCATAAAGTAGTGAGAAAATGACATATTATTAACCATGGTGCTGAGATAGTTGGAGATATACAAATATATATATATATATATATATATATATTTTTTTTTTTTTTTTTTTTTTTTTTTTTTGTGGAAACAGGGCATTGAACTCAGGCCCTTGCACTTGCCAGGGAAGTGCTTATTCTACTGAGCCATCTCCCTGGCCCCTCTTTTATTTTGTTTGGCTTTTTTTTGCTTAAATGTATTAAAGTGAAAAAAAATAAAAATAAAAAAATAAATGTATTAAAGTGTTAAGTGTAAAAATTGATAAGTTCTGGCCCTAGTATAAATTGTTGAATTATTATGGTGATTATCTAACATGGCTGAAGGCCTTAAAATAACAGCTTATCTTCTCAGAGACCACCTCTCCTCTTCTTCTTCAACTCTTCCCAGCTGCAGTTTTTTTTTTTCACTCTCCTACTACCTCAGGGAAGACTCCCAGGTATTTCTAAACATCTCCCTATGAGCCAGGTGTGGTGGCATAGGCCTGTAATCCCAGCACTTGGGAGGCTGAGGCAGGAGGATTGTTGTGAGTTCGAGACCAGCCTGAGCTACAAAGTGAGCTTAAGGCCAGCCTGAACTGCATAGTGAGACCCTGTCTCAAAAAGACAAAAATAAAATAAAATAAAATAAAAAATAAACATCTCCCTCAAACTTCACCCCTGGCAAAAGGCCATAAATGGGCCAGGGAGATGTTTTAGTGGAATAAGCACTTCCCTGGCAAGTGCAAGGGCCTGAGTTCAATCCCTGGTTCTGCCAAAAAAAAAAAAAAAAAAGAAAGGCCATAAATGCCTCACCTTTTCTTTGTTCCAAATCAGAGAATCTCTTATCTTCCCCAGATTCACTGTGTCCTCAAAGATAATAAAGCCCCTTTACATTTTTCCCTTTTGCCTCTGTTTCTCTGTTGCATCATCTCCTGAAAAGCCTTTCTGAAATTATAACTAAAATATTTAAAAGACATTACATGGGGCCAGGGAGATGGCTCAGTGAAATAAGTGCTTCTCTGGCAAGCTCAAGGGCCTGATTTCAATCCTTAGTTCCACAAAAAAAAAGACATTACATGAATAGTCATTAGATTGTGGGATGAGGTAGGCCTTTAAAGCAGGAAAACAAGGAAACAAAGACACAGTAAGATATAATTGCATAAGATTTTATAACAACATACAACAAAATAATATTAACAATATATAAATAGCATTAGAAGCCAAATGTCAAACTGGGAAAAGTATGTGCAACACATAGTTGTATAACGAAGGGCTAACATGTTTATATATAGACTTCTTATGAACAAAGAAAAAAGCTGAATATTCTATAAAAACAGGCATAAAGGCATAAGTAGAACATTTATAAAGAAATATAAAAGATTAGGTTTGTAGCTCAGTGGCAGAGCGCTTGCCTAGCTCACATGAGGTTCCATACCCAGCACCACACCAAAAAAAAAAAAGACAAGAGGCCAATGGATACTGATAAAAACATACAACTCTGCTTATCAAAAATGAATGTCAAGTTAGAATGTGAAACCATTTTTCAGATGATATTCATCAGGATGACTTTGAAATGTCTATAATGTTAATGTTGATGAGAGTTTCAATACACCGATCTCCCTTACCACTGGTGCAAATGTAAACTACAGGCCAGGAAGATGGCTCAATGGAATAAACGCTTCCCTGGCAAGTGCAAGGGCCTGAGTTCAATCCCCGGTTCTGCAAAAACAAAATCAAATGTAAACTACACATTTCCGGAGTGCCAATTTCCTTTGGCGCATGAGGAGTGTTCATGTCTTGTGACCTATAAGTCAATTTCTAGAAATATAGCCTGTGAGTATCATCATAGATGTCAGAAAATTCAAGGGATTTGATTGCAATGCAATTATACTGATGAATTAGAAATAGCCTCAATACTCAAACTATGAGAAATCATTAATTATTTCTGCCATGTCCATGTGGTAGAACATTATTTGATAATTAAAAATTTAATGGCCTGGGAGAATCACCCTTTATATAATAAGAAAAAGAAATTCTGAACACAACTGTTTAAAACAACCATATATACATATATATGCATACATACATATGAACACATGTAAAAGAGTGAGAATTATAATATGTGGGTGTTAGGCTTATCAGTAATTGTTTTCTTTTTTGTTTGGTTGGTTATTTTGGTACTGGGAATTGAACTCAGGACCTTGTGCTTCTAGGCAAGGGCTTGTGCTGCTGAGCTACATTGCTGGCCCAATTGTTTTCTTCTTTGTACTTTTATGATTTCCAAAATTTTCTACAACCTGAATGTATATTACAAATTTTATAGTCAAAACACAGAATTAACCATTCTATTTTTTTTTCAGTACTAGGGATTAAGTCCAGTACTTTGTGCATGCTGCACAAGAACTATTCACAGTTCCCCCTCTTCAGTCTCCTAATTAGCTAGGGTTATAGGTATGCACCACTGGATCCAGCCCAACTAACCATTTTAAAAATATACATGCAGGGCCAGGGAGATGGCTCAGTGGAATAAGTGCTTCCCTGGCAGGCGCAAGGGCCTGAGTTCAATCCTTGGTTCCGCCAAAAAAAAAAAAAAGCATTGCTTTCAAAAATCAGAGGGCCGGCCAAATAGCTCAACAGATTAAAGCACCTGCAACGAGGCACTGGGGCTGGGGGTACTATTCCTGAGCTAACAATTTTGGCCCCGGCCCCCGGTGCAGCTGAGATGGCAACCAATACTGGGCATGATGGTGTATGCCTGTATTCCAAGCTCTTGGGAGGCTGTAAACTGGTGGATCATTACAAGTCTGATCTAGTAGTGAGATTACTAGATCAGAACATCCTGTAGACCCTTCCTTAAAATAATTTTTTTTAAAAATCAGAAATGATGTTCTTTCTAAATGAGCACACACAAAAGCTATTCTAAATTTGCATCTATGATACATTACAATGTGACAATTGGTTGGGGTGACAGAGTATAAGGATAGTATGTGTGATAAGTGAGTGCCTCTAGGCTTTTCAGTGCTGAGGTAAGCAGTGGCCCAGACAAGCCAAGAATAGTATGAAAGGGAAGCAGAAGTAGGGAGGACTCTGAGAAAGCAGAGGGACAAGTCAGAGTCTTGTTAAAAAAACAAACAAAGCTAGGTGTGGTAGTGCATGTCTGTAATCTCAGCACTTGGGAGGTTGAGACAGGAGGATCTCTGCAAGTCTGAGACCAGCCTGGGGGCTATGTAGAGTTCAAATCCAGCCTGAACTGCATAGTGAAACACAGACTCAAAAAGACTAAATAAATAAATAAACCAAATACGTGGGGACTATTCATTTACAGTGCATTCATCTGGGCCCACATTAATTTCTAAACAGCATCTCAGGACTATGTGATCGTATAAATGAAGAGGTGATGGACCAGCAAGCCAAGGGGCATAGATTTGAAGGCAGTGAATGGGGTTAAGGAACGATACAGAGCCTTGGCCCTGCTTCGATTTCGAGTCTGCTCCTATTATACACAAGGGGCTGCAGCCCCCCTCCCCATTTTGAACCAGTCTGATTTCTTTTTCTTTGATAAAATTGTTCTTTTTTAAACTAGGTTTGGTGGCACACACCTATAATCCTATTGCAGGCAGCCTGAGTTAGATAGGAATATTATAGGCAGTCAGATAGGGTCAGGCCCTCGAAGGAGATGACAAAGACCAGCTAAGGTCAACTGTGGGTGATGCTCCTGCTGTGAGCCAGACCTAAAGGTCAAACAAATGCTAACCTCCCCAAAGGTTGGCATCCAGGATTGCTCATTAGCCAGGAAGAATCAGTCTGAAGGCCAACAGATAAGGTCTTGCTTTATATTCACGCCCAGTTGCTATGTGAATCGCCACTCCATTTGGTCCTGGGCCTAATCAATTTTTTTTTTTTTTTTCTTTTTGAGACAGGGTCTCACTATGCAGTTCAGGCTGGCCTTAAGCTCCCTTTGTAGCTCAGGCTGGTCTCGAACTCACAACAATCCTCCTGCCTCAGCCTCCCAAGTGCTGGGATTATAAGCATGCGCCACCACGCCCGGCTTGGGCCTAATCAATTTTACCTGAGCAATGGTGCTTGTAATCCCATTGGTTGACCATAGTGTTGTCCCACCCCACATCCACCTAAGCAAGTTCCCATTCTTTCCACCTTACTCCCACATGGTTTTACACTATAAAAGTCCCTGGAAGAGACAGCTCCCTGGGCAACCTGCTCGGGTCCCTCTTGTGTTCCTCTTCGACAGAAGCTTTCCTTTCCAATAAAGTTTTACCCTCACCCTCCATTTGTTTCCAAAATGCATTCTTCGGTTTTAGAAAACATGAACTCATCCAGGTCAGGTCAGGAGATCATTTTCCCTATGTCATTTGGAGATCACCCACCCGAGATCAGTTTTTCTCCCTATATCAATCCCAGCACTATGGAAGCCTGAGGCAGAGGATTAGAAGTCTGACCCTAGCCTGGGCAATTGAGTAGGTCAAGGAGAACTTGTCTCAAAAAAAAAAAAGAACAAAAGAAATAAAAGAACTGGAGATGTTTTGTTCCATAATTCAGTGCAAAGGCCTTAATGGGTTCAATCCTTAGTACTGAAAAATAAAGCAGCTTATTCTAGGCTAAGCTAGTTATTTAGTTAGATCTACTGCTACCAGACTCTTGCCTCTGTGGACTGTGGCAAAATAGGTTTTTCTCAGCTAAGAACAGGGCCAAATCCATGGCCATTACTTCTGTGACATCACTCATTGGACACATCTGAAAAGCTGTCATTGCCTCAGCAACGCTGGAGTCAGGGACTTTTGGACCCCTGTGGGCTACACTTCCCCCTTATTTTCATCCAAGCCAGTTGGCTTCACTGTGGAAGCAGCAAAGAGAGACTGAGTTATCAGGCTGCATTTTATAGTCTCCTCTCAGCAGTTTTTGGAGAAAGAAGAACCATAATTGATGTATCCTGGAAGAGAGGACACAAAAGGCGGCCTCACTGGCAACTTCAGAAGAGACCAAGGACAGAGTATGGAATGAGGTGGCAGCTTGGGCTCCAGCCAACAGTCCTGAGATTAGCAACCAACAGTGCCACAGAATGTGGGTTTGCATCGCATTTACAGTCACAGGGCCTTTGGAAACCTAGCATCACTCAGGGTTAGCATTCTTTGCTGTTACCCACCACTGACATTTCTAGACATCGACCATGGGCTCCTGTCATTCCTCACCTGCATTTTTCTCTTCATAGTGTCAAAGGGATAGGAGAGGGTCTGGGTCACCGCAGCAGCCAGGCACACATTGGCAAAGTTCTGCAGGAGAGAGAACCGGTCTCGGGGTCCATTCCAGATTTTCTCCAGGTTCATATAAACTAGCAGGGAGCCAGCAGAGAAGGGGAGAGCACCTGCAAATCAAGGGCAGGCAGAAGCTGCTGTTTGGGGAAACTACTGGCAAAAGAACAGAGGAACATGAATTGGGGGTGGGGGTGGGGACTGGGACACAGCAAACAGGAATGGCCTGGATTGGCGAACTGCTCTAACTCAACAAGCACAGACAAGGTGCTTTCTCAGGTCACGTCAGGGCTGTAGTGTGATAGGGGTTGAGTCATTTGCTGAAATGCATCACATGGTCCATCAAAGGATTATGCACTTTACTGTACAGAAATTGTACCTTAAGGAGAAGCAAACACAACAATGGACCAGAGTAAATGAAACACAGGTTCCAGGGTTGGGGGTGAAGTGCACTAGGGTGGTTGCAACTTACATTGAAGTCATCCATAAAAATGGCAGACTGAAAGATGGCTCTGAGGGGTGCACAGATAAGTATTAGAGCCAAAATTCAGGCTGCAGCGTCAGAATGATGGGTAAATGGGCACTTCCAACTCTTAACTTTTCTGTGTGTTTCTAGTTCTTTTACATTTTCTATGTTTTGCCAGCCTCCAAACCACTCCCATAAAAGAAGAATCAGCGGGTAGCACTTGATCAGGTTTTGTGGGCTGGGAGGCACTTCTTTCTTGTGTAAGAAAGAAGAATTTGGTGAAAACTGGTCTGGGAGGCTATCTAACCTTGCCTTTGATATGGTCATGTCACAGCCCACAGGACACCCTTGGCACATCCTTACCTTTGTAATATAGTTAAGGAGGCCAGTGAGACATGCAGTGTGGGTGGCACTCTCAGTAACTTCTTGAATCTTAGGGAGCCATCTTCAGCCTATAGAAGGCCTACATTTCTCAAAGGAAGGGATAACACAAGTGGGGCTGCTTATATTTACATTAGATCATATGAAAAATGACTTACCATCTTCCCATTTAACTTTATACAAAAAAAAAACATGTGGGGAGTTAACAGTATGTATTGGGCCCTAGGTCAGATGCCAGGAATACAGCGAAGAGCAGGCTAAGACCTAGAGATGATTAGGGCAGGAGACAGAGAAAAGTAATGAGCATATTATTCCTAACCTGTGCCATAAGCGGAAGCTAGTCAGCATACTCTAGTTCCACAAAGGTCAGAGCAATCAGCTTTTCCTAGGAGCATCAGGAAGGACTTGACAGTACAGAAATCTTTTGTAATGGTTCTTAAAGAGCAAGTTCATCAGCTATCAAGAGAGTACCAGGCATTCCAGGCAGAGGGAATGGCCTGTACTAAGGAAGTAGTCTTCCTAGGAAACAAGTATTTTGTCTGGCTGGGACAAAAGTGCACAGAGGTATAGCTCAAGATAGGAAGAGCCAGGGTGGACTGGCAGGGGCCATGGCTGAGGGATCTGGAATGCCATAAGGAATATGGATTCCCCTCTAACTGAGGAGTCACAGAGAGCAGAGAAATGAGGGTGATGAAACAATGAGAGTTAGGAACAATAAGCCCAGCCTGATAGCAGTGCTGAGGACTGTTTTCCTTCCAGTTTGCACAGAGTCACCTCCACACGGTCTTTCTCCCTGCCTGGGGATGTGACTGGCCCAAATATAAGAGGAGGTGTATGGCTGTGGAGTAACAGGCTTTGTGGATGGAATCTGTGCAGCCCTGACCTCGGTGAAGCTGATGAATGGACCACAAAGGCATACAGTACATTCATACATGCGCAAGAACACAGCCTTCTCTTAGGTAAGATGAAAAGTTCTACTTTACCTAAAACAGTGAGGGAAACCCCTCGATAAAGAGCCAGGAACCCTTCCTGCTGATAAATAGTAGAAAAAGCATGGAGGATCCCCCTGTAAGATGGCTTGAGCATGTTCTGCACAATCAGCCGGGTTTTGATGAGGTCTGTAGGATATGTCACAATGGTGGAAACCATGCCTGCGAGACTTCCAGCCACAATGGAGTGCCACTGCGAAATATGGCCCAGGTCATCTGTGAACAGCACAACAAACCTGAGAGAAAACAAGGGGAAAGGCCAAAGCAATGAGCTATGGATTGCGCTACAGTGCTCTACACAACTTCACAAATCATTTCCAGCCTCTGCAAGTACTTTACAAAGTGCAAATTGCTGGGGGAAGGGGAGATGCCTCAGTGGAATAAGCACTTCCCTGGCAAGTGCAAGGGCCTGAGTTCAATCCCCAATTCCGCCAAAATGTAGGAAAAGAAAATTACTGTTAATGAACAATGCATTTAAATGCTACCATATTTATATACTGACAATAAACTTCAAGGAAAAGCTACCCAACCTTCTGGTTTACATCCAGTCTAAATTTTCCCCATTTTAGGCATTTTTCCCTTTTATTTGCATGCCTGACAAATCTAGCTTGCCTGTGGGGTACAAATGCACAGAAGGATTCAGCAAGGAGCTTCTTGAAATGACTTTAAGCATCCCAGAAATTGTTTTAAAAATGGTTGAATAAGGTTAAATGAGCACCTACACCAGGCCCAAGAGAAAAAGTCAATATAGTTCATTCTCAGGAACTGACCTTGGCCAGGGAAATGGCTCAGTGAAATAAGCACTTGTCTGGCAAGCACAGGGGCCTGAGCTCAATCCCTGGTTCTGCCAAAAAAAATCCAAGACTCATGCGTTATCAAACCCCTACAGAAAATTGGAACAGATGGCCTCTATCTCAATCTGATAAAAGCCATCTATAACACACCAATGACCAGCATAATTCTAAGTGGGGAAAAACTTAAAGCATTTACTCACAAATCCAGTACAAGACAAGAATGCTCTCTATCACAAATCCTATTCAATACAGTGTTGGAACTATTAGAACCATTAGAGAAGAGAGAATTAAAAGGAATACGAATAGGTAAAGAAGAATTTATACTACCATTATTTGCAGATGACTTGATTCTCCACTTGGAAGACCCAAAAAGCTCCACCAAAAAGCTACCAGAATTGATACATAAATTCAGTAATATAGCAGGATAGAAAGTCAATACTCAAAAGTCAGTAACATTTCTCTACACAAATAACAAACACACTGAAAGGGAAACTAGAGAAAAAATACCTTGTACAATAGCACCGCAGAAAATGAAATATCTTGGAATTCATCTAACTAAAGAAGTTAAAGATCATTTCATGGAAAATTACAGTACTCTGAAAAAAGAGATCCTAGAGGATTTCAGAAAATGGAAAGATATACCCTGCTCCTGGATAGGAAGAACCAACATTGTGAAGATGGCCATAATCCCAAAACTGTTGCACAGATTCAATGGAATCCCTATCAAACTACCAACAAAATACCTCCCAGACCTAGAGAAATCATTCCTACAATTTATTTGGAACCAGAAAAGACCTAGAATAACAAAGGCAATCCTGGCCAACAAACACAAGGCATTACAATTCCTGACTTGAAATTATACTACAAAGCTGCTGTAATAAAATCAGCATGGAGCTGGGCGTGGTGGCGCATGCCTGTAATCCCAGCACTCGGGAGGCTGAGGCAGGAGGATTGTTGGTGAGTTCGAGACCAGCCTGAGCTACCAAGTGAGCTTAAGGCCAGCCTGAACTGCAGTGAGACCCTGTCTCGAAAAGACCAAAAAAATAAAATAAAATAAAATAAAATAAAATAAAATCAGCATGGTATTGGCAACAAAACAGACCTGAGGATCAATGGAATAGATTAGAAGGTGCAGAGGCCACAACAAACACAGTCAACCACTTGATCTTCAACAAAGGGGCCAAACACACTTACTGGAAGAAAGATAGCCTCTTTAACAAATGGTGCTGGAAAAATTGGTTCTCCACATATCAAAAACTAAAACTTGACTCAGGTCTATCACCATGCACTAAGCTAAAGTCAAAACAGATTAAAGACTTTAACATTAAAAGAGAAACAATCAATCTCCTGGAAGAGAAAGTAGGAGAAACTCTTGAAGACATAAAGGTAGGCAAAGAGGTCATGAACAAACATGGATTTGCAGGGGAAACACTTGAAAGAATTAACAACTGGGACCACCTGTTATTGAGAAGTTTTTGCCTGTCAAAAGAAATTACCAACAAAGTGAAAAGACAACCCACAAATTTTTTTTTCAACCCACAAATTTTGAAAAAATCCTAACTCAAAAGCACTCAGACAAAGGTCTGCTCTCGAGAATTTATAAATAACTAAAAAGGGCCGGGAACATGGCTCAGTAGAGTAAGTGATTCCCTGGCAAGCGCAAGGGTCTGAGTTCAATCCCTGGATCTGCCAAAAAAAAAAAGAACTAAAAAACATCAGGGCCCCTAAATTTAAAGACCTGGTCCAGAAATGGGGATCCAAGATGAACACACACTTCTCAGAGGACAAAATTAAAGAAGCAAATAAATATATGAAAAAATGCTCCACTTCTCTAGTCATCCATGAAATGCAAATTAAAACAGCATTAAGATACCATCTCACCCCAGAAAGAATGGCTATCATAAGGAAATCAACCAACAACAAATGTTGGAGAGGTTGTGGGGAAAAGGGAACACTTCTCCACTGCTTGTGGGAATGTAGACTGGTACATTATGGAAATCAGTGTGGAGACTCCTTAAAACCTAGGACTGGAAATCCCATTCAAGCCAGCTATACCCCTACTGGGAATTTTCCTGGAGGAACTGAAATCATCGTATCATAGGGATATATGTGTACCTATGTTTCTAGCAGCACAATTATTTTTGGCAGAACGGTAATTGAACTCAGGCCCTTGTGATTGTCAGGGAAGCATTTATTCCACTGAGCCATCTCCCTGGACCCTAGCAGCACAATTTGTGAGAGCCAAATCTTGGAAACAACCAAGATGCCTGTCACATGAGGAATGGTTGAAAAAGATGTGGTATTTTTATACAATGGAGTATTACTAAGCTATAGAGAATGATAAACTTGCAGCCTTCATATTTAAGTGGATGCCACTTAAAGATATACTTACAAGCAAAATAAACCAGACCCACATGTGAAAATATCGTATAGTCTCCCTAGTATAACTCAAAAGAAGAATTGCACATAGAAATGTATAACACAATTAAATGGAAAGTGAGAACTTGAGGATTGGACCATGAGAGGGCAAGGAGAAATGCTGAGAAACATGACAGGGGCAAGACCATTCATTTATACACACTAGATGGGTAGACAATGATCCTAAGAAACATCAGGAGATTTTTGAAACTAGCAGTTAAGTGGCAGGATTCTCAACCTAACAATATACACTGATACCTGTGAACCAAGTGACTGCACTGAATTTAACAAAGTGCAATAGAAGGGTCACACTCCAAATGCCTGCTATTCTGGTCTTTGTAAAGGGTAATAAATGAAAAACAAGCCAAAAAATGGTCACAAAACAGTCCTGCTGCAATGCTATGCTGTATATGGATGGATTTCTAAATATCTATGTAAATACATGTAAGTTTTCATTCCTATTTCTAAAAAACTTTTCTTCTTCATATTCTGTACGGACTTAGAGTTTACTATCTCAATACATGTTCCATGTTATGCCTATGATGTCTGATATTTAGACAAATAGTGTGGGTAAACTGAACTGCGTATGTTGCAGGGTAATAATAAACTTTTCTTCTGGAGAGTTAACAACCTAAGTTTGCAGATCAAAAATTGGAGAAAAACAAAGGCTGCAAGGTCAGCCAACATTTTGGCCCTAGCCTTTCAAGGTCAGTAAAGACTTAGGACATAGGAGAATTTGTACTGTAACATCATGTAACTCAGTAGTGCCCCAAATTTTCTGATCAAGGAGATTATGGAGCCACAGAGGAATGTGATCGATGATGTACAGTGTGCCTAAGGAGAGTCACATGGAGAGAAAACTTTCTCTCAGGCTCCCACAAAGAGCAAATTGGTCAAGCAATGGCCATGACTCATCCATAAGGCTGACACTAAGAAGGGATCTACAAAGTGCGGTACGGGGTTATAGGATAAAACCCTGAGGGTACCTGACTGACCTTATCTGATACAAAAGTTACATTTTTTGTTATATAGGTTTTGCTTTAACTCGGTCTTAACCATCCAGCAGGAAAGTACAAAAATGGAGGTATATAAAGTCAAGTCATATTTATACACTGAGCTGTGAATGGCTCAAGTCAACAACTTCTCTGGATAACCTATAACCCACTTCTATTGTGGACTGCTGATCTGTGTTGGATTGTTATATATATATATATATATATATATATATATATATATATATATAAAACATGGATAGCCAATATATATATATATATATATATATATATATATATATATATATATATATATAGGCTATCTGTGTTTTAAAAATCTGTAGCATATGTATCATTGTATGTTACCCTGTTTATGTCATTTTTTTCTCTTTGTTTTTGCTTCTATTTTTCACTCTTCAAGTTAAAACTCAAATAAATAAATTTTAAAAAAACACAAAAAACAAACTCTCCTGACTGTACTGTATTTGCATGAAATATGGTAAAGCTAATAGGAAAACTGAGAACCATGATAGGGTTCAAGGAATTATTTATTTATTTATTTATTTTTAAAATTCGTTTATTTATTACAGTGTCTTGCTACACATCATGGATTCTTTTTTTTTTGCGGGGGGGGGTCAGCTCAGCCCGCCCTGGGGGGAGGGGCTGGCATGGCATGTGGTGCTGGGGCTCGAACCGTGGTCCCTGAGAGGCGCTTTAGACCACTGAGCTATTTTGCCAGCCCATGATGAAATTTTTAAATCCTAGAAAAATGAATATATAAGTTTTGGGCCTCATAACCAATGATTTTATTTTCTATTCTTTCTTTTACTCTTTGGTACCAAGAATTGAACTTGGGATGTTGCATTTGCCATGCAGGTGTTTATGCTGCTAAGCTATCTCCCCAGGAGAAAAATATGGGGAAAATATCTTCATTCCTCAAATTTTTCAGTGTTTGAGCAGAATTTGTTTTTTCAGAATCTGGGATTGAACTCAGGCCCTTGCACTTGAAGGGCAAGCACTTATTCTACTGAGCTATCTCCCCAGCCCCTGAGCAGAAATTTTTAATGAGTTGAGTTTGACAGCTGATGTGTCACTGTAGTTGCATTTCTAAGTGCAATCTGTAGAGAAACTCTTGCAGGTGAACATACAAAAACACATAGTACAGCACTCTTTGTAAATATGAAAAGTTCAACCTAAATATCCATGGGTAGGGGAATGAATTAATTATGGTATTGCCATACAATAGATACTACATGGTTAAAATGAATGAGTCTAGGGTCAGCAAAATAGCTCAGCAGTCTAAAGCACCTGCTTAAGCAGGCACAGGGGACCTAGGTTCCATCCCCAGTACCACATACCACACCAGCCCTGCACTCAGGGCAAGCTGCGCTGGCAAAAAGAAAGGGAAGAAGTCTAGAACTATGTGTCAACAAATCACAAAAATGTAACACTGAATTAAAAAAGCAACTATAGTTTGATGCCTATTACAGAAAAACTATCTCTTTATTTAGAAACATCCAAAAAC
>PVKA01014656.1:0-51808 GCA_004027165.1 Ctenomys sociabilis
CTGATTTATTTTACTAATTGAAGCTATTTACATAAAACCTTCTCCCCAGTTACTACTTACGAAAAAACATGACATTATGGTATTTGTAAGATGCTTTTGTCTTTTCAAATTCAGTCTTTGGATTAAATCTTAGAGAACACCAAGGTTTTAAGCAATTTAAAGTGCTAGTATTTATTTTCCTCTTTCTAGATAAAATGTATTGTAAAACACAAGAATTAATACTTTAGCATTTACTTTATGAGATATTGGATTTGCATAGCTTCTCTCATTTAATACTTCACAGCAACCGCATGAGTTAAAATTAAGAATCAGGGAAGCTAATAACCTCATTGAGACTATCAAGTAAGTGGTACAGTGGAGTCAAGATCTTCTGGCTCTCCAGCCCTACTCTTCGTTAATTTAAATAGAGCAAGGGCGGGGAGGTAGCTCAGTGCACTAAGCATCTGCTTAGGTAAGCTCAGGGATTGGGGTTCGATCTGTGGCACCACGTGCCGGCCCCACCTCCGGGCATGCTGATTCGGTGACCAAGACACGGCCTGGTGGCACATGCCTGTAATCCCAGCGCTATTGTCACTAAGAGTCTAAGCTGAGTAGTGAGACCCCGTACCAAATACACTCTTGTAATGCCACTGTCATATGTTCATTTTCATCTTCTTTACTTAATGTTCAAAGTCATTAATCTTTCTAGTTTCTATGGACTTCAGTAATGAGTTTCCCTATTGAATTGCAAGGTAGTCTGATTTCCCAATATTTTATCTTGATTTTTCTCTTCCTTATCATGGTAATAAGATATGGCCAGATAGTGCAAAATTACATAAAATTCTGAAAGCATGAAAGAGCTCTATGGCAATAAACGCTTTTGCATTCATGGATAATACAGAAACAAAGTGGTTTACAAAGGAATTTGCAATTTCCATTGATGTTTCGAAGCATTCTGATGAGTTTGAGTGATGTTGGAAGCATTCTAAGTACTGCAGTGTTTGAGAAATGTAAAAAAAGTATCAGCAAAGTTACAGAACGGATGACTTTAAATAACGTGAATGTTTTAAATTTTAACATGTGATTGATTATGATTCATTTTTGTTGATAAATTAAATTGTAAATAAGATATTATGACTAGTTTCTGCTTATTGATAGATATTTATTTAGTATATCTAATCAGCCAAGTAGTTTAAAGGCCATTAATGAAATGAAGCCTGTGAACTGTAAGAAAGAAGGAAAATATAATAAATCATGTAGAAAATGCAAGTCCCCTTGTCCCTCAGTTCACAGTCCTGCTTGGTATTTTGGTATGCTTTGATTGTCTCTGGTGCCCAGGTATTTGGTAAACACCAGTCTTGCTTTTGCTTGAATGTGATTTTAAAACATGTTCTTACATTTAGATCAATGAAGTGAATAATGAACGCATATTGCCCTTCGACATGTGGTTGTGCCCCATCTAATTAGCTGGAAGCCTTAAGAGACAAAGTCAGACCACAGAAGAAGTTTCCTGCGAAAGGCCCTGGGAATTGTGGCTGTGCCAGCACCTTTCTCTGGGTGTCCAAACTGCAGACTTGCCAGGCCCTGCAGTTCCAGGAGCCAAGTCATAAGATACACTTCTCTCACATATATTCTAGCTTGTTGCTTTTGTTTCTCTAGAGAACTCTAACACGGTGCATACAGCTTATTTTTAAACAACAATAAAATGAACCTGTGAAACCTTGGCAAACTAGGGTAACTCAACAGCAAATTAATGATGTTCAGTAGAAAAATGGCAATTTGGGATTTTTGGATATCTGTCCAAGAATAACCAAAAGTAATTATATTTTGATGACTGTTTAGGGATGTGGGGATCTAAGCTGGCTTTCATAATTTAGTGTAAAATTCAGCAGTCACATTTGTATGTTATAACATACAGCTCTTCAACTGATACGCTCATGGTGAGCGTATCATGGTGATTGCATTAGCCTTTATGACCAGACTACTACTAGTTTATGTTTGGTGTCTGCCTTGATGTTTGTCTTGTACTCTTCACCCAAATAAGCAAAAGTGTTTTAGTTTCCAGAATTGGCAGGCTGGTCTTGCTTCATAAAAATTGAAACTAATTCAGAAAAATTAATGAAAAGTGTTTTTACCCCAATGAAACTCATGGTGCAATGTCTCTCCTTTTCATTTAAGTTCGACAATATTGAGTGATTTTCTAGGACTTGAGCTGATTTCTGGAGAGAGAGACTCACATGTCGAAGAGGCTGTGTTTCTTTATAAATAGCTAGTTAAATGCATGAGCCATCACCTTGCTACAAAGAAATGCTGCATCTCTCCCTCTTCACTTTTGGTTGCAATTTTCTTATAGTATATAGTGTTTCTTATATATTTTTGGCTATAACAATGGCATTCAAGTCAAACACCTAAATATTGTTAGCTGAATCAAATACAGATTTCCTCTATACCTATGATTCTTTTTTTTTTAACAGCACATAATCTTTTAGATGCAAAATAAGTATCATATGGTTTAAAATGGCTAATATCAAGTGCTGGTGAGGATATGAGAAAGAGCACTTACAAACTTTGGGTGAGAGTATAAATTGGTACAGCCATTGTGGAAAACAATATGGAGGGAACTAAAGGAATTAATGATAGCCCTACTGTGTGATCCAGCAATCCTACCCCTGGGTATACCCTGAAAACCACTGAAATCAACGTGGAGAAGAAAGTCTTGCATGTTCATGTTCTTGGTATCATTATTTATGGCACCTAAGGTACAGGATCACTTTAGGTGCCTGACAGGTGATGAACTGATAAAAGAGTGATATCTATCTATCTATCTATCTATCTATCTATCTATCTATCTATCTATCTATCTATCTATGATTGTTTTTTAATCTTACAAAAGAAGGGATCTTGCTATTTGCAATGACATGGGAGATACTAATCTAATTGAAATAAACCTGACACTTTCCTCCTTATTTACTGAATGATCTTTATGTGGACTCTGAATCTATATAGAAGCAGAACATACAGTGCTGAGTGCTATGGGGAGGCTGGCGTTTGGAATGGGGAGGCATTGACAAAAGTTAAAACTACGCAGGAAGATCACGTTGGAGAGACAGTACAGCAGGATGACTGAGGTTAATAATGATATATTTCTCATTTGCTGAGAAAGCAGACTCTGGTACTCTCACTGCACACCCACAAATGTAACTATTTCAGGGCTGGAGGTGAGTCTGGATGGCAGCATGAAGCCCTGAGCTCAGTCCCCAGAACTATAAAAAAGAATTAAAAAATAAATATTGTGAAGTAGTACACGCTAATTAGTTTATTCAATAATGATCTCACAGTGTACATATGAAAACATACACTTTAAATGCATATAGTTTTATGAAAAATAGTGCACGATGGAAATCAAAAAAGATTTTGAAACTAATTTAATTCTTCAATGTTTAAGTTTATTGGTATATCCAGGCCAGATGTGCTGGCCATACCCTGGGATATGCTGAGGTGGCAGTTGATACTGGGCGTGGTGGCACATGCCTGTAATCTCAGCACTTGGGTGGCTGAAAATAAGAGGGTCACCATGAGTCCGATCTATGTAGTGAGACCTGGTGGGCTTTACTAAAGTACATTTTTTAAAAAAACGTTTATTGGTACACTTTAGAGAGGCATAATGATCACAGAGATCAGAGGGAGTTTGTATCTGTACATAATGTATCTTGATTCTTTTTTTCCCAGTCACCTTTCCTCCATTCAACTCCTTTTTTCCTCCTTATTTACAAAAGCTTTCTTTCCATTTTCTTCATTCTACTCTTTTTTTCTTTCCCCTTTCTTTCTTTCTACCTCCCATATCCCATTCCATTTGGATATTTTCTTCCTATTTCCTAGGATCCATTACATATTTTGATGCTTATTTATCCTTTCATTTTCTCATACCAGAGAAACAGTAGGATATTTAAACATATGTGTCTGATTTTTTCACTGAAGAATACGGACTCTTTTTTTTTTTGTTTCTTTTCCTTTCCCCCTCCCTATGCTTAGTGCCCCTTTCTTTTGAATAATTTCTTCTTATTTTACAATACATTTTATACACTTTGGTCCTTATTTACACAATCAGTATCTCATAGCAGAGAAGCCATGTAATTACACATATATCTGACTTATTTCACTTAATATGGTCTCAAGGTGCATCAGTTTACTTAAAAATGTCTTAACTTTATCTTTTCATGGCTGAATAGTACTCCTTTGTTTAAAAATCAGATCTTTTTTATTTATTCCTTGATTGATGGACATTTGGGTTGTTTCTCAGATTTAATTATTACAAATTGTAGTGCTATGACCATAGGTGTTCATATCTCACTGTGGTATGATGTTTTTAATTCTTGTGGGAAAATATTCAGAAGGGGAAAAGCTGAGTCAAAGGCACTTCTCATCCTGGGTTTTGAGGAGTCTTCACACTGATTTCCACGGTGGTTGTATTAGCCTGCACTCCCACCATCAGTGGAGAAGGGTGCCTTTCTCCCCAGCGTCTCTCCAGCATTGTTATTGGTTAATTTCTTGATGTCACCATTCTTTCTGGAGTGAGATGGAGTCTCAGCATTATTTTAATTTGAATGACTAGTGATGTTGAGCATATTTTCATATATTTATTTGTCCTTTGTATTTGTTCCTCAGATAAGTGAATATCTCAGATGAGCCTTTGAGTTTGAGGGTCTACTTTTTTCTAATTCTTTATATATAGATACAAGTCCTTTGTTTCACAGACAACTGGATAAAATTTTTCCTATTCTGTGAGTTGTCTTTTTACTCTATTGGAGATTTCTTTTGCTTTGCAAAAGCTTTTTAATAGGATGCAATTACAATTGTTGAGACAATTGTATGGTATCCATTATTTATATACTGTTCATTTACTGATTGGGGGCTCATTTTTCTTTACATTTCTGTCCAAATTTTAGTTTTTAATTGATGTTTGCATTATATCATGAGTATATGCCTCATGGGGAATTGGTATATGTATCCAAAATCTCTTTGTTCTTTTTTTTAAAATCCCCTTCCATTCTTGTCTTCTTAATTTATCTATACATTGATCTACTTTCCATTTGTAAAATATTAGCTCCTGATTTCCTATTATCTTTTTTTCTGTCTAATATAAGAAAAATATACTATTTAAGCTTGTGTGTCTCATTTATTTTCCTTAACATTATAGACTCATGGTATGCCTATTTTCCTACAATTCAAGTCTTTCCTTCTTTATGGAAGGATAGTACTCCACTATCTATATATTTTCTTTGTCTGTTCATGTGTCGATGGACATGTAAACAACTTGCAAGATGTAGCTGTGTTGAGCTGTAAATGGCTATGGTCAACAACTTCTTCAGATAACTCACCATTGTTGTGGAATGCTGGACTGTGTTGGATTGTGTTGTCAAGTTCAAGCACCTAAGATAGTTGAATGATAATGGTGTGCCCGTCTCTGACAGGTGTAGAGCAAGGAAGGGGTATAGAAAGGAAGAATCATGATGTGTGCGTATGGACAGTACAGTTGGGATAGATAACGCTGTGCTTCTACATAATCCTATGAGAGGCAAGATTTGCACTAATGGTGCTTGGACAGGATATTATGTCAGCTTCTAGTACTATGGACAACTGCTAGGAAAATAACAAGGTAGAAAGTATTAATTATTGAATCTTTCATGTAATTCAGGTATAAAAAATAAGATACGCAAACAGCTACACTCTATTTACTGATAAGAGACATACGGTATAATAATGTCTGTAAGTATAATATCATCTATGCACCTTTTATGATACCAAAACATTATGAAAACAGTTTGCAATGTATTAATTTATCAAATCCATCTTGTCAAGGTATCTTAAAACTGTCTCATTGATATTTGTACTTCAATAAAACAAACAAACAAAAAGATATAGCTATGACACATTGTAATGTTATAATGTCTAACTGTAATATAATTTCCTTAACTGTTTCAAGGGGAATAGCTGGATTGAATGGCATTTCTATTTTTGTTTATTTATTTTTTCATAACCTCCATTTCTATAATGTTGTCCTCATTTGCATTTCCACCAATGATGTGAAAGGCTTCTTGTTTTCCTCCCCACAGCTTCATCAGTGTTTGTGTGTATTTGATTTCTTAATGGTGGCTGGCCATTCTTTCTGTGAATCTCTGTGTTATTTTCATTTGAATTTTCTCATTGACAGAAGTATTGAACAGTATCTCATGTATTTATTGGCCATTTGTACTTTTTCTTTTAAGTAGTATGTGTTCATTTCCCATGTACATTTTTTGATTGAGTCACTTATTTTGGGGAGGTTTAATTTTTTTGAGTTCTTTAGTCTAGATATTAGGCCTCTGTTTGAAGAATAGCTGGCAGTTGTTTGTCCCATTCTGTAGGTTGTCTATTTGCTGATGGTTTCCTCTGTTGTGAAGAAGCTGTTCAATTTGGTATAGTCCCATTTATTGATTCATGGTATTGTAATTTTATAGTTCTGTTTGGAATGTTCTTGCCTATGCTCATGTTTTCAAGGTTTTTACCTAATTTGTCTTCTAACAAATGAGATCTGTGATCCATTTTGACTTCAGTTTAGGATGGGTGAGAGATACTGGTCTAGATTCGGTCTTCAGGATGTTTCCCCAGCACCAAAGAGGCCATCTTTTCTCCAGGGCATATTTTAGCACTTTTGCCAAAGATTGGGTGTCTCAGTGTGCCCGGGATTTGTTCTGTTCCATTTATCAACAGATCTGTTTTTCTTTTTTTCCAAAACCATGCTGTTTTAGTCACTGTGGTATGTAATGTGACCTCATGTCTGAGATTGTGTGACATCTTTATCTTACTCTAATGCCCAGGATGGCTTTTGCTCTTCTGGAGCTTTTCTTTTTTCTTTCTTTTTTTGGTGGTACCAGGGATTGAACTGAGGACCTTTTGCTTGCCAGGCAAGCACTTATTCCATTGAACTATCATCTCCCTGGTCCCTGGAGCTTTTCTGAAGCCGTGTGAATTTTAGGATTTTTTTTTTTTTTCTAGTTCAGCGAGGAATGCTGTTGGTATTTTTACTGAGTTTGTATTAAGTCTGTTTTGGAAGTTAAGACTATTTAAATCAGTTCTGGAAGTATGGCCACTTTGACAATATTGGTTCATTCTGTCTAAGAACAGGGAATATCTTTTCAGTAGCTCATGTCCAATATGATCTACTTTTCCAGAGTAATGTGGTCTTTTGACAAGGTCTTTCACTTCCTTAGTTAGGTTAGCTCTTAAGTATTTAATGTTTCTTGTTGTGCTTGTTGATAGTGTTTTCTTCTTCATGTTATTTTTCTTTCAGTCAGTTTTTTTATTTGGGACCAGAGCGGGCATCCATGAGCAAGGCATCGGTGCTCCACCAGGGTCACTTGCTCCTGCTCTGAGCACCACACGATGAGTAGAGGCGGAAGAAGCTCTGTCCTCCCCAAAGCCATTTGCTTTCTGTGCTACCTTATTTCACTTAGTAAGAGTGAAATATTGATGCAGATGTTTGCTTATTTAACTGCCCGTTCTCATTTTCCTTTAAAAAATGTCAAAACAATTGCAATTATATGTCTACCATATTATGTATCTTTTAAAATATCCTCTTGTATTACTGGTGAAAAAAATGTATGTTTACCATTACTGTCAAAGTCAGGTATGCAAATGTAGACATTGAAATTCATGTAGCATAGTGCACTGAATGGCAGAAATATATTTATTAATATTTATATATACAATATCATCTGGATTTTGTGTCCTCCTTTCTCTTCCTCAATGTGTACAGCTTGTGTCTGTATCCAGACGTGCATCTTTCATGTGGAAAAAATAGTTCAGAGAAAAGGGATTTTACTTTTTTCAAAGCAATACCACTTATAGTCTGTCAGTGAAAATTCTTTTTAAAGCATCTTGAGGGATTTAGTAAATTGAACAATCAATGAAATCATAAAGGATGTTTGTATGTCAGTATTTTTTGTGCCTTTAAATATTAGTTGGTGCTAATTATTAAAATCTGTTGGTGGAATATGTACTCATTATATTAGATATAATTTCAAGAACTTATGAAATGATTGGTTATATTTATGTATTATCACCAAGGAGACTTGTGCTTCTGAAATGGCTTGGTTTCTGCCTAAATTCTTGATATCATGGATACTTACAGTTCTAAAGATTAATGTTGTTACTTGCTTTTTCACTACCTTTTGTTAACAGTTATGAGGCATTTTTATAGAGACATGAAATAAAATGAAAAAGGGTCTTCAAGTGAGGAGAGGGGAAAGGAGAACTGCACATTGTGTGCCCAGAAACTCAGTTCCTTAATAGGTGGTGGCTATTTCTTTTTCAACATAATGCACTACTTTGGCTTGATGTGCATAGAGTTCCCAGTTCATTTTCTTGTTTGTTTCACTGCAGTTACAGTAATGGTTTCTAACAGTGTGACATTAGAAGTAAAGATAAAATTGAGGCTTTAATCAGCAGTTTAGGTAAGACGTAGTAAATAACAATCAACACACAGTTTGTAGTATTTATTGGACCAAAGAGACCTAAAGTAATCTAGGTATCAGGGGAAGAGGGATACTTTTTTTTTTCCTACAAATTAAGCTGTAGAAAGTGGAGTTTACACAGCAGTTGTTGTGCAGGAAAAGGGTAGAGTTGAAAGAATGAAGGGTTGAGGATATGGTGGTGATTAAGTGGAAGGAAGGTGGAAGATTGTTCTCTAGCTAACTGTAAATGTGAATGTGTGGTTCTTGAAAATTTTGACTAGAGAGTCAACCTACCAGTTGGATTCAGTTTTCTGGAAGAGGGGATGTGGTTGAGAGAGAGGAAGGAAGGATTTCAGTGTGTGAGATATACTGTTCCTTTTTTAGCTGTGCTTGAAAGTCATTTGTTTTTCCAGTATGTATTACACTCTTGTGAAATGGACCATGCTGGATTCTGGGAATATAAAGGTGAATTTTATTTGTCTTAACCTAAAGAAGGTTGTCACTTTGGGGAAATGGTAAAGGATGAGTAAAAGACCAGAGCTCAGGGCCGGGGAGATGGCTCAGTAGAATAAGCACTTCCCTGGCAAGTGCAAGGGTCTGAATTCAACCACTGGTTCTGCAAAAAAAAAAAAAAAAAAAAAAAAAAAGACCAGAACTAGAATAGAGTATATTTCTTGGATGAAATTCAGAATAGGCAACACTTATTTCTTCCAGAATAGGTAGAAATGGAAATCAGAAATGTTATGTTGTTTCAGTAAGTGGGTATACAATGCTAGATTAAAAAACCTGGAGCCCAAAACCTTAGATGAATTTTTGCCTTATGCTACTGTATGTGACTTACCAGGAGCAGTGTCTTTCAAAAGGGGGGAGCTGAAGAACTTGTCAAGTAAATACAAGTCTCTACATCAGAGGCCATGACACTTGTCATTTTTCAGAATTTGTTTTGGCATTTTGAAAATAATAATAGCAGATTTTAATATATTTCTATTATGGTACATCTATATAGTTAATACATAAATAGCCAAAACCAGACACATGAAGGAGACACTGTTTTGTTTTGCTTTGCTTAACCTTTAAGAAAAGTATTATATTTGTATATTTTGCATCTGCCAAGTCTTCTTAAAAATTGAGCTTCATTTACCTTTAAATCATTTGAAAGTTATTTAAAGTACTTAAGTGGTGTCGTACAAACAATTACACCTTCATTGGATGTTTCTGATTTTAACATCCTGAAGGGAGAGTAAGGAGAAAGGAAAAAGGAAAAGGAAAAAGTGCTTTTAAAAGTGAGCCCCAGGTGCAACTGTGGTTGTCTTCCTTGTGCTAGAGCACGTTCATTTCCATATGATACATTGGGCCTCAGGGAGAAATAAGGTATTTTACTGTGGTGTATTTTGGAAAATGACTGTATGTTAAGTATATTTTTGTGGGAGAGAGGAGGAGGAGTAGCAAAGGGACAGACAGATTGGCAGGAGGACAGACAGACAGGCAGAGACGGAGAGACAAAAGAGACTGAGAACATGAAACCTTAAAAGATAAAGAGGGTAATATTTCTTATGTTAAGATATGCATTTTATTTGCTTTTATCCCTGCCATAGTAGTAAAGCAGTGGCCAGGGACCCTTACAAGAGTGCTGGAAGTTGTCCTCCGGGAGGCAGGCAATGCAGCAAGGGCTGTTACCTCGTCTTCTACTCCTTTGTCTGGCTCCCACGTGGATCTGAGCTTAGGCTTCTGCTCTTGGCTCTGCAGTCTTCTCTGAGTCCATAGACCTCAAAAGTTACCTCTCCCTACTTTTCCTCACTTGCATTATGGTCACCAACAGGGACGCATGTCCAGATGGTGTGTCCACAGCTGCCCTGAGGGTCTGAGCCTCATGGGGCCATTTCACTGGTAGTGCTTTCCACCCTCCTTTGTATCCCATGGCCATGCTGTAGGATTTGCTGCATGGTTACACCCTTTCCTGGACCTTCCACAGCATCTTATCTAACTGTATCCTGTATGTAGAAGATTCTTTTCCTTCCTTTGGATGAATATAAAAAAATCTAGCATTGAAATTGTCCTTATTAAATATGCAAACAAAGACTAATTCCAGAGTTCACTGCCTTTAGACATCGTGGGCAGTATAGTGCTGGAACTAGCTAAGCCTGGTTGCTGGAGGTGATCAGAAATATCCTGAGCTGGTTGCGAAATTCAAGTCAGCAATAGTGGAAGTATTTGCACTACGACTGGAAATTGCTGCCAGTCAGGGTTTTCCTCCAACACATAGAAACAGTTTGATTTTTTGCAGAACCAGGGATTGAACTCAGGCCCTTGTGCTTGCCAGGCAAGTGCTTATTCTACTGAGCTATCTCCCTGGCCCCCGTGTAGAAACAATTTGACCTCTGTTGAAGAATCTCCAATGCCAGAGCTCTCACAGTTTGGACTGAAATAATAACTGCTATATCATGTGCCTTTCTCATTTAAAAAATAAAATCTTTAATATCAGCCTTAAAATTTGCCTGTGTGGATTTCCTCTTGAATTTTGTTAGTTATGCGGGCAGAGGAGAGCCACCGTCCTCGTGCAGTCATCATCCGATTCTATTTGGTAACAGCCCACGTTGGTATTAGGGTTCCATTTAACTTACTGCAGCCCTAACCAGACTGTGATTATTGTGGTCCCCATAGCATGTAAGGCCCCAAGGGAGCAAGATGCCGGAATGTTTAGCTTGTCTTTTCTAAGTAAAAGTAGAAGGCCTGATAAAAAAGGCAAAAAATGTGTGTTTAAAATTTAAAAATTAGAGTAGTTTATCCCCCTGCACACAGTCCATCCCCCTGTAGGCATCCTAGCCCATCATTCTTGCCAGTTTTTGAAGCAGCTCCGGAAGTCCTCTTTCATGACTGTCTATGAACTGTGACTAGGCATGCAGTGAACACTGCTGAGAGCTATCTAATGGGCAGGCGGCTCAGAAAAGCCCTCCATGTGGGTTCATCCTCACCCAGCATTTTTGCTGGACCCAGCACTGCATGGCCCGGTGCTTCTATAAAGTCAAAATGACTGTGAAAGGTAAACTTTTGAGTGAATTTAACAAATCGAGGTAACCATTACAGCACAACTGAAACACTCACTAAAGAGGACTCCAGAAGTTTCAGAGAAATGGCAAGAATAATATGACAAGTGAGTTGAAGGCAAGGAGGAGTGTTTTGAAGAGAATTAATGACATTATTTTGTTGTAATAATTGTTATAAAATGTGAAGATTTAGTATATATTTCCATTATACCTTGTAATGCTTATAATAAATATTTCATTTGATTTATACATTAACATTTAATGTATAAATGAATAATGTATAAATGAATAAAACTTCCAAATTGATCCTATTCTTAAACCTCTTCATCATCTTATCATAAAATATATTGAGGATTGTGTTGAACAGTAGTTTTCTAGTACCACAATATGGGATAGCAATCTCAGAAAGTCTGGTTTGGTAGATTCCACCTGCTAAAGTTTCTCACCCTTATGAATTTCTCCCAATTGTCCTCAGGTAGAAAACATTGTAGAATACTTATGTTCCGTCTTTTGCAGCTATTGGTTCTAGCTCTGAATAATAGCACTAAAAGGCTGTTACAAGTGGGGTAAGCTTCACAACTTTGAGTAATGGATTTGATTTACAGCTTAAGTTTAGTTGTAACATATTATTTAAAGGCTTATTTTATGATTTTGAAATTTGCATAGACATGTGTTGCAAATCACAGTCTGTTGTATTACTCTAAGATTCCTTATTGCTTATTGAGGAGCTAGTTATCGAGGTCATACTAAAACTTGAAGTGACTTTATGGAAGTCTTTGTGAATAAAGCAAAGATCATAGAAATCTTTTTTTCTTTAAAAATTCTATTATAACCCAGTGACTTTTTCTGAGCTATTGAGAGGAAAACCAGTTCTTAGAGAAAAATCGTAGCTTTCTCTTTTAAAACGCACAAAGGAAAGATACTCGTTAGTACAAATGTGAAGAATTGTAACCCTAGGCTTCTTAAGGAACTTTCCCTCACTCTTGTAGAAGAAAACAGGGCTGCTTGTTTTATTATTAGTTATTAGGTACACTTGAAAATGGTAGAGGACAGGCATCTTTATACACAGTCTTTATTCAAAGAATAGCTTCGTTTATATGCTTCCCTGTCTTCTTGTTCATTATATGAAAGTAACAGCTTGAATTAAAAACGATGTGAAGTGTGCTCTAAATAGGAACAGGTACGTGTGATCAACTTCTTGCCATCTGACTTTTTACCTGGACTTGGTTTTCCTTGACATTGTCATTCAACTTGTGTTTTCTTCTGGGGCCTGTGGCTTAAATGATGAGTTTCATTCTTTCCAAAGGTTTTCAGTCTCTTAGAGAAACCTAATAAGACCAAATGTGTTACTTGCAATGACAGGAATCTGCACAAAAACATTTCTGTGGGCTTCCAGCTAAGGATTTTGAATCTGTTTGAGCAGTCATTTGGTATTTGATGATTTGGCATGGGAATTAGGTAAGTCATTATAAGAAATTCAATTAACTCCTTACTGGAAAAAAAAAAAAAAGAGGGAAAATTAAGGAAACTGACACTTGAGTGAAGAGTGTGATATGATTTTGACAAAAATATCCTGCATATTCATTTTATAATTGCTATTATTAAAGTTTTGGCTCAAAATGATTGACTTGCAAATGGTCTTGCAGCGCGTGGGGGGGGTGAGTTCGGCAGTTGTGTCATCCAAGGGCAGGAAGGGCCCCGAGATCAGCTACCAGATGATGCTAAATGGGGACAAGCACCGAAGACACTTCAGGATCACAAGAAAGGAGCTGTGCTGCTGAGTGCAGCCTCCATCTCTTACATTATGGTTTCTTGTCAATAAAGTCTCTAACAATCTAGAAGTTGTTAAAAGTCTTGATTTCAAATGTCCTTTGGCATATATATGAAATGTCCATTCATAACAGTCTTTGTTTTTACAACATTTTCTGAATGTTTTTGAAGTATGGTAAGCTTTGGTGAAATTAATAAGGAACAGGATAGAATGAAATAGTCTTTGTTTCTTTTTAATTTTTAAAAATCATTTATTTATTTATTTGGTACAGGCTCATGCTACACAGCTCAGACTTGTCGTGATACTCTTGTCTCAGCCTCCCCAGTGCTGGCTTACAGGCCTGCACCACCATGCCCAGCAGGGCCAGCAATGCATGTGGTACCAGGGATTGAACCCTGGCACTTGCACTTGCCAGGCAGGTGCTTAGACTGCCGAGCTATCTGTCCAGCCCCAGATAGTAGTCTTTATTAAAAGATTTCTGACTTAATGGAAAAAAAAAACCAACAATATTCATTAGGAACAAATTACTAATTGAGAAAAGAAATGTAAGTGCATGGAGATTCACAATCACTCGTACTAGCTGCTTGGGCTGTGGTTGTATTAGAAAGGTAAGATGAGTTGCACTGTTATTGGAAGAAGCAGAAAAGCATGACACTGCATACTTAGACTGAACGGGAGGAGTGGATCTAGCACTTGCAGGGACCGAGAAGAGCCAGATGACTTTCCTAAGACATCCCCAGACTCTTTTCACTGAGTCCTTATTATTATTATTATTATTATTAAAATGTATTTAGTACAGCATCTGCTGGGTCCCACTACATAGACTGGACTTGTAATGATCCTCTTGCTTTCAGTCTCCCAAGCACTGGGATTATAGGTGTGCTCCACTATCCGCAGTCTCAACCTTGTTCTCAGCAAGGGGGGTGATGCACGGCACACGAGGGCTGGAACCCCAGCCACTGCACTGTACTAAGTAGGTTTAGTCCACTGAGCTCTGGCCAGCCTCCCCTTTTTTCTCTTTTTTTGTGGTTCCAAGGATTAAACTCAGGACCTTGTGCTTCTAGGCAAACACTTAGGCTGCTGAGCTGTATCCCCAGCCCCTTTCCTTAATTTTTAAAGAACTAGAACTATAACTGGTACTAATAGTTCTATTTTCATTTTCTCTATGGCTCAGCTTCTATTTTTTGAATAAAGAACACCACATACCAATATGGAATTAAAATGCCTGAGTGTCCATTTGGAAACTAGATCTGAGTTGTGTAAGCCTTTGCCTCTGTAGAATGGATGGTCATGGGGGAGGCATTAACTTGCAACAATGAAAATTCTACATCAGAGAACATAGGGAGCATTATGAAAGAATAAATAAAATAGCAAAAGTTACCCAAAGGGTGAAATTTGAAAAGGCTATTGATGCTTCTGAGTGACCTCTATAAAAAGTCTCCAACACCTGTCAATGCAGTACATATTATGCTGAGATAATTAGGGACTCCAAATTTAAATACTTAGGGCCCTCTAAAACATACTCCTTTCAGCACTGAATCAGGGACTTGACGAAGTCAAGAGTACAGAAGAGTACAGTTAGTAAAAAGAAGGAAGAGGATATTTCAGATGAAATTTTCTGTGTGCTTTATTATTTAGAATGCAATATGAAGCAGCATCTTTCCTGCTGCTCCCCTCTGAGAGTCTACATGGGAGTACAATAATACACGTATGTTTTGTGAAACAGAATTGTTTGCCCTGCTGAGGGGTCAAGGCAGCTTTTGTCTTGGAAGACCATTGTAGATAGTATATTGCTTAGCTACAATGGGGATAGTATAAGATTATTATTATTTAAATATAAATTATTTTAGAAGCAATAGAATATAATTTTCAAAAACTAAGTTGAAAATTTTATTCTCTCTGCCCCTCCTTACTTATAGAAGCTCTATAACATATTCTTATATATAAATTTACCAAGTAATCCCATATTTGTATATATTTCAGTCAATTTTATTTTAAATACTTGTCTATGTAAACCTTAGCAAGTTAACTAGATTTTTATGCTCAGCCTTTATGTCAATAGAATGAGGACTAAGAGCTTTTATAAATTTAGAATTTAAAAAATACTAGAGGTTGTTGTAAAAATCTGTACAGAGGGATTGCTTTCATTGAAAATCAAGTTGCTAATCCTAAATATCCATTGTGTTGGAATAAATCCTCACAGAGAAGCAGAGAGTGCCGGAGGGGGCTCCAGTACACAACCCCATGGAGACCATGGTAAAAGCAGGGTAGGAGCAGCGCATTGCCCTTCACCCCCACCCGACTCTCAGCACCTCTGGGCAATGACCCACTAACTCCTGGCAGCTGTCCGTCCTAGCATGCTGTTTCCCTCTTGCTCCCAGGACACAGCACCATGTCTTTGTGCCTTGGCCACTGTTATGTCCTCCAGTCTGATTCCAAGACTCCTTGCAGGGTGCACAGAGTGCTATTCTACAAGTGCCACTCCAAACATATCGATTCTCTACTTAAACCTACTGAGTGGCTTTTTATTCACTTTATGAGCAGATCCCAAATCCTTTACATGGCCTGGGATGACTCTGCAAGGCCTTGCAAATGCTTCTCAGAATCATGTTTGTCTCTACCAATGTGTTCTCTTACCTCACTATGTCAAGTTTATCACATTGCATGTGCTGTTTTCTTAGTCCAGAATTTTTTTCTCTTACTCTCTGGCATTGGATTTAGGGCTATCACCCTTTGTACAGAAAGCACGTTTATGGCATTCTTGGTATGATTAAATCACCTTTACTTTGTGCTCTAAGCACAGCTTCTATAAAATATATCAGTCTCCCAAGCATTCTCTGTTTGCTTAACAACAGCAGACCCTGCTGTCTTCTTTTACAGGAGGAAGCAGGAGGAATGTATCAGGAAGGCAGCAAAGCTTGCTTGCCCTTCCTTTGTCTCCCAAGAGAACACTTCACTTTATCCAGTTTTACTTATGCCTTTGAACCACAAGACTGAAGAAAACATATGCCCATTCATTTGCCCATTTGACATCTATCTTTCAGAAAGTAGTTTCTCCTATTGAATACCCAAGTTTACAGACACAGTATTACTAAGGTGTAGATGCAATACCTCTCTCAGAAGCCCATGTTTTAATGGGAAGTCAAATAGTTATTATAGCAAGTATTTGATATATCATAGAAGTCAAAGGGCCTTTGAGTCAACATAACAGAGATTTGGGGAAGAGTGCATGTGGTGTTCTAGCAGTTAAAGAGGTTAAGAGGTACCTATTAGTATCAGATTTGCTTAACTTTTGCTATCCAAAGCTGGATAGCTACTTAAATTGGAAAGCAACTTAAATGCTCAGCTTCAGCATCCATATTTATAAAATAGAAACTTTAGTAGCTTCCATATAGCACTGCTGTGAAAATAAAATGATATAATAACACATGTTAATTTTCTATCACAGCAGTTACTTTGTAGTATTTACTAAATGTTAGCAGTGGGTGTGATTTTACTGAATCTTGAATTATGATATAAATATGAATATTTCAACATATTTTAAAGCATTTTGAAGATTTTATTATATGCTATTCAGATTGAGTGAGATTTCTTTTTAATTTCTCTGCTTAAAAGTTTTCTCTTTTTTTTTAATCACAAAAGATATTATGTTAAAATTTGTGCCAGGACATAACCAAAATATTAATGTAAGGGAGTTTGAAAACTCTCTCCTTGAAAAAATAAGGCAAACTATTACAGTCAAGTTTTAAGCATTCTGGAAATTAAAATTTTGTGTTACTTAGGGGAGTTAAGAAAAATCCCTGAGTATCAGTAAGAATATCAAGCATTATGATAGTTTAACTTTTTCTGATATCATTTTCTGCTCTATCATTAAAATATAACAAGCCTTATTCTGGGTACTGAGGGCAGTGATTCCCTGGGAGGTCTCACTACAAAAAGTTGTTTTCACTATTTTTACAATTTATTATCTCAGCCAAGCCAGCCTGTCAGCTGGGTTGGTTCCCTATGAGGGCCATGAACTGTTCCAGGGCTCCTTCCTTATGCTGTCTGTGGCTGTCCCCTCCGGGTTAGCCTTCACATCACCTTCTCTGTATGTATTTGCATTTTGCATCTTCTAAGAATCCTGTCAAATTGCATTAAGGACCTGTGGCCTCATTTTATCTTCATTGCTTCTAGCCTCCAGGACTGTGAGACAACAAAGATCTATTGTAGAGGCCACCTGTTCCTCATCTGTGATATTTGTAGTGGACGCCTTATCAGATGAATGCAGGAGAGATACAAAGTATGCTCTGAGAACACAAAGGAATAAAATTAAAATTTAAAGACAGGAAACATTTTGGGCCAATCACTATTTGTGCAAAATAATCAACACACCCTACATAATGCATAGTCAACAAGAAATCACAGTAAATGTGGAAGGTATTATGAGAAGAAAAGTGAAAACATATAAAACTTACTGAATACAGCAAAACCAGTGTTCAGGGGATGATTAAAACTATAAATGCCAGAATTAATCAAGAAAAAAGATTTCAAATCAATAGCCCTTTGATTTTACTTCAAGAAAAATAAGAACAAATGGAACTTAGGGTCTTTGGAGGGAGATGATAAGAAGATGCTTTGAGAGGAAATTAGTTAAATAATAGAAAAACAATAGGGAAAAATCATCAGCAAAGTAAAAACTTGGTCATTTGAAATTATCAAGAAAAGTAACAAATTCCTTCAACTAGACCAAACAAAAGGAATGAGAAAGCTTCAAAAGGAATGGCAAACAGCTGCGAAAGAGGACACTGCTGACTTTAGAAATAAAGAAGTGTTACAAGGGAATATGGAGTACAGAGAGTTGTAAGTCAACAAACTGGAAAACCTAGCACTTCTAGCAAAATACAGACTAAAAAAGAAATTATTGAAGTAGAGTTATGAAATTTGAATGGAACTTATAAGGAATTGCGTTAGAAGGAAAAAAATGTCCCACACATATTTACATCAATCTTACGCAAGTTTTTCAAAATATAAACCAAGATGTGGTAACATGTCCTGATATATTCCATGGCCTCATTACCTTGACACTCAAACCAGGTAAAGCCATTAGAAGCCACAAGTTCTTACCACCTGTATCCCTTAAGATCAAAGATTTGAAAATCCTTCCCCAAATGGTAGAAAATCAAATCCATTACATGTACAAATATGTCTCATGATGACCAAGGGAAAAATTTCCTTTGAAATGCAAGCTTCAGTATGTGAAAATCAATTAAACTAATACACCATGTGAACAGAATAAAAGAAAAAAAACTCTACATAATCATCACGAGATGCACATCCAGATATTTCAAAAAATTCAACATGATTCATTGTAGAGATACTCAGTAAACTAGGAATTGAGGGAACTTCTTCAACCTCAGAAGGGCTGTTGATGAAAACAAAAGCTAGCATCATGTATGATATGAAAGACTGACAGCTTCAGCCCTAGGATCAGGAGCAACAAGGGCGACTGTTGGGCATCACCGGGCAGGCCCTGCTGCTCACTTGCACCCTCAGAATCCTGTTTTCACTATTTCTGTGTTAACACTGCACTAGAAGTTCTACCAATGACAGTAAGACAATAACAATAAACATAGACATCCATACAGGGAAGGAAGAAGTAGTTCTATTGCCATGTGTGAATGATGCAATCATATAGATGTATTAAAAAGAAAACATAAGAAACACGATACATCCAATCCAAATTGAATATTTAATTATCTCGTTGTTTAGGGTGTGCCAGATGACAGCCATACACTAAGATAAAGAATAAGAGAAATGAAGTTTACGAAGATAAGAATACAGTAGGATTAGAAGTGCTATGGCGTCCCCTGAGAATAAAGGGGAATTACTAGAAATACCTGCTTTAAAGTCCAAAACAAATCATTTCTTTCATTTATTACATGCTCCAAGTCAATGTTTACATGAACTTACCAAAATTTTAAAATATATTTTATGATGGAAAACCGTACATGAGGCTGAGACCAAGATAATTCTTCACCTGTTACCCATTCCTGGGACTCAGCAGAGCAACTCAGCTGCGTGTTCCAGGAAAGACTTGCTCCTGGAAGAAACCCTGTGAAATAGTTAGTTTACTTATCTGAAGGAACAGCTTGCCCTTCAAAACTTGTTTCACTAATCTAAATAAACGCTGCCCACCTTGAAATACTTCCCTGCCTTGTAAGACCTGCCTTAAAATCACCCAGCCTGGGTTCTAGACACCCATAAATGCCTTTCCTGTAAGGTCACACATTTTAAGACACACATCTACAGTGATAGAAAATAACTTACTCTTTGAAGGA
Source organism: Ctenomys sociabilis (assembly GCA_004027165.1). NCBI lineage: Eukaryota > Metazoa > Chordata > Mammalia > Rodentia > Ctenomyidae > Ctenomys > Ctenomys sociabilis. The sequence continues at coordinate 19,607 of PVKA01014656.1, forward strand.
GACAAGAAGGACTGGGTAAAAATAAGGTATGGGTTTTAGTTTTGGGCAGTGATTAAAATATTCTAAAGTCTAGGGATCATTGTGAATATAATGAGCACTAGAGTATACAATTTAAACGGTGAAGAGTATGACGTGCGAATTATAACTCAGTGAAGGAGTTATACATTAAAAATCATGTGACTGCATAGACTTGGAAGGTTGAACAAAAATGATAGCTGTTCCATTTTTGGAGCTACTTTTGATGCTGTGGATATGGAAGTGAACAGGGTAGAAAGATTCCTTTTTACTATGAATCTCATGGCACATGGCAGGGGACAACAGGCTTTGACATAGTCCCTTCAATGTCCATGTTAGTACTGGAATATATGTAGCAATAAAAAAATAAAATAAAGCCAAGTAACTATTTGCTATGACACTTAGGAGTTAAAAGTGACAATATAGTTGATTAAAAAGTTAGAGTAACTGAATTTTTCTGATGAGTGATGAATGCACAGGGCATTACATCGTTAGTACTTTTGAATGGCAAGTTTTATTGCATGTCATTTGCCTCCATTAAAAATGCTAAAAATATGCACAAGGAGATACATCTTGGTCCACATTTTTTACTGTTGCTCAATTGGGGTGAAATTAAAAAAATATATAATGAGAAATTAGTTTAATTTTTATATCTGAATCACTACAATCAGATAAGCATTGAGTTATATGTTTGTGTCAAGCAATTTAAATAATCTTATTTTATAAGTCATGTTTGTAGTACATGAGGTTTAAATTTCTCTTATGGCATGGGTACACATAATACAACACGATTCTTTCTTAACTTCTTCCCTCTCACCCCTCCTCTCTCCCTTCATCTCTAAAATCTCTTCCCCATTTTCATTCTTCTTGCTAGCATCATTTTTACTTCTTGTTTATTATGTACGACATTTCCATTCATTGTGCTTATTTCATACATGCACATGACACACCTTAAATCATTTCCACCCCCTCCCCCTTCCATCCCCTCTCCCTCATTTGTATTATGAAAGTTTGATACACTGTAAGATTGGCTTTAAAATAAAGTGACGTAGTTTAATATTTTTGCTATCTTTTCTTGAATTGTCTATTTCTGTACTTTTATCTATTTTATTTTTACTCTATGCAGTTCATTTTTTCTTGCTGTGTCTGGCAATAAAATTAAAGCTTGGTTAAGTATCTGGCCTGTGTTTTTCTCTGGCCATGTTCTTTGTTTGTTTGTTTTTCGTTTTGTAATTTAGGAAGGGTCTACAGTGTGTTCAGGGTCTCATTACTACATTGGATTTGTGGTGACCCACCTATCTATAGCCTCCCAAGAACTGGGAATAAAGGTGCAGGCCACCATGGACAGTCTCATTTGCTGTCTCAGCTTGCGCCAGGGGCAGGACTGGCACAGCAGCTCTGGGACATCGAACCCCTGCCCCCTGCGCCTGTTTGGAGGTGCTTTAATCCACTGAGCTTAACTGGATATTTTAAGGATGACAGTAAAATTTATTTTAATTGATGGTTGGTATCTAAATTTGGGTATGAGACATATTTATATATTTTCATAAGTGTACTATATATATTGTCTTTATTAGTCTTCAAGAGTTATTGTGGCCTGAACACTTAACACAAGATCTTGAGCCAGCCAAATAGCTCAGATTAAAGCACCTGCAATCAGGCACAGGGGCCGGAGTCTGATTCCAGGGACTGCAGTGCTGGGCCCACCCCGGGGGCACACTGAGATGGCAATGCAGACTGGGCATGGTGGTGCGCGCCTATAACCCCAGCTCTTAGGAGGCTGTAAACAGGTGGATCATTACAAGTGAGACCCTTAACACCCTGAAATACAAAAAAAAAGACAAGATCTTTTCTCTCAGCAGATTGTTAAGTATGCACTCCCTTGCTGTTGATTGTGGGTCCTGTGTATGCAGCAGATCTGTCAGTTGATCTTGCTGTTAAGATTCCGTGTCTCTTGATTGGTAACATCCACTTGCTTCTCCTCTTTGGCCAGGAGACTGCTATTATACTCAAATTTTATGAATTTGATTATTTTAAACATCATATGTACTAGCATTGTGTGGTATTTATCTCTGTAACTTGCTTCTTCATTTAGCAGGGTAGTTTCCTGATGCATTCATGCTGTTAGCCATTGCAGAAGTTCTTTCTTTTCTAAGGCTGACAACTGGCCCACTCAATACATGAACCACATTTCTTAAATCATTGCTCTGCCTGTCGTTATTTAGGTTACTTCTGCTTTTGCATTTGGGCTGTTGTAAATTGTGTTGTAATGATTATAGGAGTGCTAATATCACTTTGGGATCCTGTTCTTAATTAGTCTGGATAAATACCTCGCAGGGGAATTTCTGGGTAGCATGTCAGTTTGATTTTTAACTTTGCGAAAAGACACCATATTATTTTCCAGATCAACTCCAACAATTTGCCTTCCCAAAAGTGTAAGGATTTCTCTTCTCCACATTTTGCCATCATTTCTTTCACTTTTCTTTTTTTGGCTAAGAGTCATCCCAGGTATGAGATGACATCTCATTGTGGTCTCAGTTTACATTTTTGTGATGATTAGTGATGTTGACAATTTTCTCATATACTATTCACCATTTATATGCTTCTTTAGAGAAATGGGGTCTTTGAATCTTAGCTTATTATTTAATCAAATCAGTAAGTTTCTTCCTTTAACTAGTGATTTATGTTTTCTGCTTCTTTATTCTGTTTGGAATTTTTGAACAGTTGAAATAATATAAATTATGTTATAAAAGACACATTACCATTAAGCCCACCTGAATATTTTCCCTGACTTTCCACACACTTATCCTACCCTTTTTTTTTTTAGATCTGAAAGTGATTCTTTATTGGTAGCCATACAATTGCCTATGCCTGCAATCTCTGTATAATCTTGATATTTAGGAAGAAATATAGAACCTAGACGTTAAAAACATTATCAGTGTAATAATTAGTACAGATTCACTGATCTTCTGAAAGTATTTTTAAAAAATTTCCAGTCAGGATGAACACAATTATTTCAGCTACATCATTTGAAAAAGTAATATATATTATGGTAAAATAAAAACAGGGAAACACATAAAAACCACGATGTAATATAGCAGTAGCATAACTATTATGAAAAATTAAAACGTTAGAGAAATTGGGAAATTTCATTTTAGTGAAACATTCTACTTACATACTTCCAACTTCTATGATGCAGTATATAATAAACTACTTTTTAAAGATGTAACATTCAAGTACTTCATTTTAGACTAGGCGTGGTGGCGAGTGCCTGTAATCCCAGCCCTTGGGAGGTTATAAACAGGCAGATCACTGTGTGGCCAATCTAGTAATGAGACCCTGAACACCCTGTAGACCCTTTCTTAAAATACAAAAAGAAAAAAAAAAAAAATGAATAGGGGCTGGGGAGGTGGCTCAGTAGAATAAGCACTTGTTTAGCAAGTGCATGGGCCTGAGTTCAATCCCCAGTTCTGCCGAAAACAAAACAAAACAAATGCTTCATTTCCACAAGTCAGAATGTCAGTACTAATAAAAGTGATGTCCTTAAACATAAACTGCTGTGCTATTTGTGATTTAAAAGTGTTTTCTGAACTTCATTGTATATTTTCTGAGCCATTGGCATTAAGACTAATCAGCTTGGTGTTGACAAATAGAAGGTTCTAGTCAGAATACTGTTTCTTGAAAGCAGTGTGAACCATAGTGCTTGAAACTTTACCATATAAAGTGGTAGCTGTTTATGTGAACATTATTTATGGAGGACAACTGGGATGTATTCAGGCAAGAGTATAGAGTTCGTGACAATTTGTTTACAGTGAATGCACTTTCATGAATGTCAACATGATACGTATGTTTCTATGTCAATTATAACAGCCCCAGAGCTATTAAATATTACATAAAATCCCCTAAGGGTTTATCTTGTAGTCCTGTACCTTATTCTGTAGATCCTTTGTCCGTGTCATCCATGTGGATGAGTCATGGCCAATGCTTGAGCAGTTTGCTCTCTATGAGAGACTGACAGAAAGTTTACTCTCCATGTGACTCTCCCCAGGCACACTATAGAACTTCGATCTCTTTCCTCTGTGGCTCTATACTCTCCTTGTTCAGAAACTTTGGAGCTCACCTGAGTTTCATGATGTTGCAGTACAGGTTCTCCTATGTCCTGAGTCTTCGCTGACCTTGAAAGGCTAGGACCAAAATGATGGCTGGCCTTGTGGCTCTTCTATCTCTCCAACTCTGACTTGTGATCTTAGGTTGTTAACCATCCAGAAGAAAAGCTGATAAGTATCCTGCAGCATATGCTGTTCACTTTGCCTTATCTGACGCAATTGATTTTAGTTGTTGTTGTAGTATGTTTCCTTTTGTATTTCTGCTTTTTGCTTGTTATACTAGGGAGACTATACGATGTTTACACACGTGTGTCTGGTTTATTTCACTTATGAGTATATGTTCAAGTGACATCCACTTCAGTATAAATGCTTCAAACTTATCATTCTTAATAGCTGAGTAATACTCCATTATATAGAAATACCACATCTTTTTCAACCATTCCTCATGTGATGGACATCTTGGTTGTTTCCAAGATTTTGCTATCACACATTGTGCTGCTATAAACATAGGTACACATATATCTCTATGATACAATGTGTCCAGATCCTTTGGGAAAATTCCCAGTAGGGGGAAAGCCGGCTTGAATGGGATTTCTAGTCCTACTCTTTTGAGGAGTCTCCACACTGACCTCCACAATGGCTGTACCAGTCTACATTCCCACCAACAGTGGAGAAGTGTTCCCTTTTCCCCACAACCTCTCCAACATTTGTTGTTGGTTGATTTCCTTATGATAGCCATTCATTCTGGAGTGAGATGGTATCTCAGTGTTGTTTTTATTTGCATTTCACGAATGGCTAGCGATGTGAAACATTTTTTCATATATTTATTTGCTTCTTTAATTTCTTCCTCTGAGAAGTGTGTATTCATCTCAGATGCCCATTTCTGAACTGGGTCTTTAAATTTGAGGGTCCTGTTATATCTTAGTTCTTTATATATTCTAGACAGTAGTCCTCTGTCTGATTGCTTATTAGTTAGGATTTTTTCAAAATTTGTGGGTTGTCTTTTCACTCTGTTGACAGTTTCATTTGACATACAGAAGCTCCTTAACAAGAGTTGATCCCAGTTGTTGATTCTTTCAAGTGCTTCCGTGCGAATATATGTTTGATCATGAACTGTTTATCTATCCCTATGTCTTCAAGAGTTCCTCCTACTTTCTCTTCCAGGAGATTCAGTGTTTCTGTTTTAATGTATAGATCTTTAATCCATTTTGACTTTAACTTAGTGCATGGTGATAGAGCTGGGTCAATTTTTAGTTTTCGGCATGTATAAAGCCAAGTTTTCTAGCACCATTTGTTAAAGAGGCTATCTTTCTTCCAGTGAGCTTGTGTAGCCCCTTTGTCGAAGATAAGATGGCTGAGTGTTTTCGTAGATGCCTCTGCATCTTCTAATCTATTCCATTGATCCTCAGATCTATTTTGTTGCCAATACCATGTTGATTTTATCACAGTGGCTTTGTAGTATAATTTCAAATCAGGAATTGTGATGCCTTCTGCCTTGTCTTGATTGGCCAAGATTGCCTTTGCTATTCTAGGTCGTTTGTGGTTCCAAATAAATTTTAGGATTGATTTCTCTATATATGGGAGGTATGTTGGTGGCAGTTTGATAGGGATTGCATTAAATCTGTACAGCAATTTTGGGAGTATGGCCATCTTCACGATGTTTGTTCTTCCTATCCAGGAGCATGGAATATCTTTCCATTTTCTGAAATCCTCTATAATCTCTTTTCTTAGGGTGTTGTAATTTTCCGAGCAAAGGTCTTTGACTTCCTTGGTTAAGTGAATCCCAAGGTATTTCATTTACCGTGGTGCAATTGTAAAAGGTATTGTTTCTATTGTTTCCCTTTCAGTGTGCTTGTTATCTGTGCAGAGGAATGCTATTGACTTTTGAGTATTGATTTTGTGTCCTGCTATGCTACTGAATTTCCGTATGCTACTGAGTTCTAGTAGTTTTTTGGTGGAATTTTTGGGGTCTTCCAAGTAAAGTATCATGTCATCTGCAAAGAGTGATAATTTAACTTCTTCTTTACCTATTCTTATTTCCTTTATTTCTCCCTCTTTTCCAATGGCTGTTGCTAAGGATTCTAAGACTATATTGAATAGGAGGCGCAATAGAGGACATCCTTGTCTTGTACCTGATTTAAGAGTAAAAGATTTCAGTTTTTCCCCATTTAGGATTATATGAGCTTTTGGGTTGTCATAGATGGCTTTTATCAAGTTAAGATAGAGTCCATGCATTCCAATTTTCTGTAGGACCTTGAACATGAATGAGTGTTGGACTTTGTCAAAGGCTTTCTCTGCATCAATTGAGATGATCATGTGGTTTTTAGATTTCAGTCTATTTATATAGTGTATTACATTTATAGATTTTCGAATATTGAACCATCCTTGCATCTCTGGGATGAATCCTACCTGGTCATGGTGTATGATCTTCTTGATGATTTGCTGTATTCTATTTGCAAGATTTTGTTGAGTATTTTTGCATCTATGTTCATGAGGGAGATTGGCTTGTAGTTTTCCTTTTTGGTTGTGTCTTTCCCTGGTTTTGGAATCAGTATTATACTTGCCTCCAGAAATGATTTTGGGAGGACTTTTTCCTTTTCAACTTCATGGAAGAGTTTGTGGGGATTATATCTTTTATAAATTTCTTGTAGAATTCATCTGTGAATCCATCATGACCTGGACTTTTCTTTGTCGTTAGGCTTTTTATTACGTTTCATATTTCGTTGGCTGTTATCAGCTTGTTGAGAGTTGTTATATCTTCTTGATTCAGTTTTGGTAATTTGTACCTTTCAAGGAATCTGTCCATTTCTTCTGTATCTTCTATTCTGTGAGCATAAAGATTCTCGAAGTAATTATTGATAATCTTCTGAATTTCCACTGGGTCTGTGGTGATTTCACCCTTTTCATTCCTTATCGCTTCTCCTTGAATTTTCTTTTGCTTCTTTTTGATGAGGTTGGCAAGAGGCTTAACAACTTTATTTAGTTTTTCAAAGAACCAACTTTTTGATTTGTGGATTCTTTGAACTGTTTTTTTCATCTCAATTGAGTTAATTTCTGCTCTAATCTTTATGATTTCTTCCCGTCTTTGTGCTCTGGGTTTTGTTTGCTCTTCTTTTTCTAGCTGTCGGAGGTGCAACATTAAGGTGCTAATTTGTTCCCTTTCTGTTTTCCTAATGTGTGAGTTCATAGCGATTATTTTCCCTCCAAGAACTGCTTTCATTGCATCCCATAAATTCGGGTAAGTTGTACTTGAATTTTCATTGGATTGAAGATATTGTTGAATTTCTTGTTGAATTTCTTCTATGACCCATTGATTGCTGAGTAGGGTGTTGTTTAGTTTCCATGAATTTAGCGGGTTTTTCTGGTTTCTTTTGTCATTTATTTCCAATTTCATTGCATTGTCCTCAGAGTATGCATGGGATAATTTCTATTTTCTTGCATATACTTATGCATGACCTCTGGACTAGTATGTGGTCTACTTTGGAAAATGACCGGTGTGCAGCTGAAAAAAATGTGTATTCAGCTGTGGTTGGGTGGAACACTCTGTATATGTCCACCAGGTCCATTTGTTCTAAGCTCTGGTTCAGTTCTGCTACTTCCTTGCTAATTTTTTGTCTGTTTGACCTATCTTTTTGAGATAACGGTGTGTTAAGATCTCCTGTTAAGATTGTGTTCTTAGACATTAAGTTTTTCATGTCCCTTAAGATTTGTCTTACATAGTTGGGTGCTCCTGTGTTTGGTGCATAGATATTTATGAGTGTTACCTTTTCCTCTTGAATTTTTCCCCTGACCAATATATAGTGGCCTTCTTTGTGTTGTTTAATCATTCTTCGTTTGAAGTTGAGACTGAGAACAGAATTGCTACTTCTGGTTTTTTCTGAGGTGCTGGGGCATGTAGTATTGTTTTCTGTCCTTTGACTTTGAGCCTATGAATGTCCTTTTGAGTTAAGTGTGTTTCTTGCATACAGCATATTGTTGGATTTTGTTTCCTAATCCACTGTGCCAGTCTATTTCTCTTAATTGGAGAATTGAGTCTGTTTACATTTATGGTTATAATTGAAATGTGCTGACTTATGTTTGTCATGATATTTACCTGGTATTGTTTACTCCTTTGTAACCTGTGTTTAATTGACTGTCCTGTTTAGTGGGTTCCTTCCATTCTCATTCATGGAGTTCTGGTCATTGTGGTCTCTCTCTAGAACATCTTTTAGCAGCCTGTGAAGGGATGGCTGTGTCATCATAAAATTCTGTAGTTGTTCTTTGTCATGGAAGTATTTCACTTCTCCATCAAACTTGAAAGAGAGTTTTGCAGGATATAATAGTCTGGGCTGGAATTTGTTTTCGTGTAGGACTTGAAGAACTCTGCTCCATACTCTCCTTGCCTTCACTGTTTGTGTAGAGAAGTCAGCTATAATTCTGATGGGTTTTCCTTTGAATGTGAGCTCCTTCTTCTCTCTAGAAGCTTTCAGTATATTATTTTTGTGTTGGATTTCTGGGATCTTAACTAGTATATGTCTTGGTGTGTTTCTACTTGGGTTGACGTTATTCGGTGTTTTGTATGCTTCGGTGACCTGAATGTTGGACTGTCCTCATATTTGGGAGGTTTCTGCAATTATTTCTCCCCAAATTCTTTTTATGTCATTTGCATTGACCCCTTCATTCTCGTTGATACTAATTATTCTCACATTGTTCATCCTGGCGTCATCTTGCAGATGATGGATTATTTTTTCCTGCATTGTCATTGTTTTCAAGAGATCCTTTCTCACCTTTTCAGTAGCTGCTCCGACATCTTCAAGATCTGAAACCCTGTCTTTGCATTCACTCAGACGATTTTGTAGACTCGTGATGGATATTTTTACTTCTTTTATATCTCTTTGACTGTGTTTCATGTGTTCTATTTCTTTTTTGTATTTCTCATTCAAGGAATCCATCATATTTCTGATCTCCCCATTTTTTTTTTATCCATGTGTACTTTCGAGGTAGTTATTAATTCTTTTTCTGCTGGGTTTCTTCCAAGTTGGATTTCCTCTGTATATTTCTGGACTTGTTTCTGTATTTCAGATCCTATGACTTGAAAAAGTTCTTTTTTGATTTCAGAACTTATTTCTGCTTTGAGTTCCTCATGATCTTTCTGCTGTTGTTTCTTTGCTTCAGATGCTGTTAATTCATATATATAAGCTAGAATAGTGCTCTCTGCACTTGTTCTGGTTGAGTATAGTTTTTCCACCCAATGTTTCTGAAATTCATTCTTTATCTCAGAAATAAATTATTTCTGAATACTATGTATTCAGATTTTTTTTTTTAATTTTGGGAATTGCTTCTTATTTTATTTCCTCTCTAGCTTTCTGCTGTTGTTCCTTTGCTGCTGTATCTGTTAGTTCATTCTTTGCAGCTGAGCTAGTGTCCTCTGCCCTTCCTGATGGACTCGGGGTCTTGGATTGCATTTTTCCCCTTCTCTTTGTCATTTTATATAGCACTGACTTTTGACCTTTGGTGTAGAGCTTTGGTGCAGCTATAACCTTAGCTTGTTATGAGATTCGGGTGCCAGTCTATTAAGTTTGAGATTTTCCAGGTATGCCTATCCTGGATCTAGCTGTTGTGTTCAGTTCCTTTTTTCTGCAGCTCCTTTGGTTCCCCTCTGTTGGTTCCCGGGGTCAGCTCTCCTGTGTCAGGCAGGTCATGCCTCAGGTGGGCGGGCCTGGGCCTTGGTGGGTCTTCTGGGCTCACAGAAGGATAGTGGATGATCTTATTCACTGAGTAGGCTGTACTAGGTTGGTCAGCCTGTGCTGGGTCTGGGTCTACACGCCGTAAACCGAGAAGGCTGGGAAAGGTCCCTCCAGTGCAGCGGGCCTGGAGCCCTCACTAACAGGCCAGGCTGTGCTGGGTTTTGGTCCGTGGTGTTGGACAGAGGATTGATGAGAAATGTCCCTAATGCATGGCACACTTGGAGTTCTCACTCCAGGTGGACCTACACTGGGTCTTGGGCTGTGGCATGGGAACGGTAATCACCTGGAAATGTTTTTCTGGCATGGTGTGCCTGGAGCTCTCACCGGGCCACGGGGGGTGGGGTGGGGGTCGGGGGCAAGGAATCCCTGGGAAATGTCTCTCAGGCACGCCGGGCCTGGAGTTCTACACTCACTGAACTTTGCTACCCAGAGAGTCGGGGAAATTCCCAATCTTTCCGTGGGCTTTAAGGCAGGGGATCTGGGGAGGTGCTGGTGAGTGGATCCTGAAGTTTCAGGCCAGTCACTCACTTGAAGGGCTTGGGGGCAGGGATCCGGTAGCGCATGTGGGAAGAAGCCAATGGCTCTCCGTCAGACTCACTACACTCTCACTGATCTGGGAAGCCTGGTGAGTGGTGCAAATTCCCACTCACTGGGAGAGTTTGGGGCAGGATCCAGGAGGCCATTGGAGTCAGCTGTTATCTCAGGCCGTCGGTCTCGCTGTCTCGGGAGGTCTCTGGGGCTGGGCGGGCTTGGGTGGAATGGAGGAGGATGGCGGAGTCGGCGGCACTGTGTCTGGCTGGTCTCTGGGGCTGGGTGGGGGCAGGGGCGGGCGGGATCAGGAGGATCAAAACTTATCATTCTTAACAGCTGAGTAATACTCCATTATATAGAAATACCACATCTTTTTCAACCATTCCTCATGTGATGGACATCTTGGTTGTTTCCAAGATTTTGCTATCACACATTGTTCTGCTATAAAACATAGGTACACATGTATCACTATGATATAATGTTTTCAGTTCCTTTGGGAAAATTCCCAGTAGGGGGATAGCCGGTTTGAATGGTATATCTAATTCTACTCTTTTTAGGAGTCTCCACACTGACCTCCACAATGGTTGTACCAGTCTACATTCCCACCAGCAGTGGAAAAGTGTTCCCTTTTCCCCACATCTTCTCCAACATTTGTTGTTGGTTGATTTCCTTATGATAGCCATTTTACACAGGCTTTACAAGATATAACTTCATATAGTTCTGATACTAGCAGCTGAAAAGTGTTTAGAATTTACAGATAAACTATAGAAGTAAATTAGTCACAGAGCAGCAGAAGACTATAACAGTCACACGAGTGAGGACTGCTTTATTGCACAACAGCTAACAAAATGGTGAAGCAGTTGGATTGAAAGCTGAAGAGATCTGTTTTAGAGATTTGTCATTGCTTTCTCTACCGGGGTCATTCTGTGGAGTGGTGCTCACTAGCCTGGCTGCCTGGCCTGCCTTAGATCCCTGTACTGGGGTCTCACTAAGCCTTTAACAGCTTCAGCAGGAAGACTGTGGACTGCTGTAAACAGAACCTATCCGTAACTCTGGGGAATTTCGGCCTGTGTGTCAGCAGGTGCAGCGGCAGTGACTTCCGTGCTTGGAGCGCTTTTCTGCCATAAGACTGCTTCTCCAGGAGACGGCTCATTTTTATCACTTTTTAAAACTACCACTCTTCTTCTGGCTCTGTATTTTTTCCTGAAGAAACTGCTGCTAACTCTGATCTAGATGATGAACGCTCCTCCCTGGGGTCATACAAACTAATCCCACTAAGAACTTCACTCCGGAGTTGCCAGTGGAAGGCCAGCTGAAGATGAAAATTTAGGGGCGTAGGGAGGCAGAGTCTCTGGACTCGCAGTCAGTTGTTACCTCTGGCAGCTGCGAAGCGGCAGTACTTGGTTTGGCTAAATGAGGGACACTATTTGATGTGTGTGAATCCTTCATAACTACTTGATGAGACTACATTAGACAGTCTGTGAAGCCTCAGGTCAAACTTCTTTTGCAGCCTAGGAGCTCCTAGTTTTCTTCCTTCACTATGAATGTCTCCAAATTGATCTAAGTAACCTTCTCTGTTTGTTGGAGGAATTTTGGCTTTAGCTGCTGATTTTGAATCAGTGGAGGCTGTGTTTTAGCAAAGATCAAACTCAGTCTTTCTTGACTCATTGAACCTGGAGGGCAGAGGTAGATTGATTGAAAGTACTGGAACAACTCAGGCCAACGTACTGGCAGTGAGTCTTCTGGAGCCCACACTGTGTGCTTTGCAGAGTTGGGTTTGATAAGGATAATGTCCACTTTAATGTTTAATGACACTGAACTGTCTCAGCTGTGACCTTGGATCCTGGGCCTGCTACCCCAGGTGGGGAATCCAAAGGTATAAAGAAAGCCTTTGCTCTCAGTTCTCTTTTGGTGTCTTCACCCTCATCCTCTCCTCTTTTGTGTCTGGTACCAGGGCCAGCATTTTTGTGATGCAAGTCAAACTTTGCTCCATGAACAGTAGAGCCTCTGTGACTACTTCTGTTCCTTCTCGCTCTCCTGTGATCCCACACAAGCTAAGATCCCCTGGGACAGACTCAGAAGGCTTTCTGCTCTCTTGCTGTGAGATAGTCCTAGGTCTGTCTTAGGATCAGCCACTTAATTTCCTTTATCTTTCTCCTTAGCAAGTCTTGGATCTGTAGGAATGCTGAGTTCTGTGGAAGTTTGTTGCTGATTCTTTTAAGTTTCTGTAATGCTTTCAGTATTGATCTGACACTGCTTCCTCTTTTTCCTCCTCCCCTCCTCCTCCTCTACTGGGATACCAGATAACAGTATCATTTTTTTTCTTGCTTTGTGCCCTTGAGGTTGGGTGCTGGTTGGTTCTTCATTTTCTTGGTATTTCTGAGTAATTCAGACCAAAAGAGCTCTCTGTACTACAATAGGAAGGCCTGGGCCTGCAGAAGGCTCTGGCCTATCATGTTGCCATTGGTGTCAAGTCCATGGCCCAGGTGAAGTGCGTCTTGCACTTTGAGGGGCTGATGCTGGACATATGCTCCTGGCTACAGCCCATTCTTAGGGTGGCTGAAAATTATGTGCAAGAGGCTATGAATGGTAATTATGAAATTCATGCAGGGACTCAACAGTTGAGCTCCATTTTTCCAGGATTTTTCTGGTACAGTGTACCTGGTGTCTGAGCTGCATCTTGCTGAGAAAATTCTCCAGCTTGAATATGAGGACCTATGACTGCAGGGGGACAAGGTGACAAGGTGGGCTCTGTGGGACTGCTAGACCAGGAAGTCCTGCATGGGGGGGTTGATGTCCAGGGGAGCCTGGAAGCATCACAGGAGTACTGTGACCCTGAGCAACATTAGGTCCAGAATCTGACTTGACTCAGAACTATACATCGCTGAGCATGTGGGTAGCTTCTGGACTACCAGAACTGCTTCAGAAAGTGGTAAGAATGAAAAGAAAACTGTGTTGGAAGAGGGGGAGGGGATTATTTTGAGAGAAATTAACTTGTATAATTTGAAAGCATTATACAAGTTAATGGCATATAGATAATACCACATATATTTTACTGTAATGGAATTTTAGATGTTTAAACATTCACCATAGTTTTCAGTCATTCTTTGTGGAATGTATTTTTAAAGCTTTTATCCCTTTCTTTAATTAAACAGTTGTAAAAGTGTTTGCCTTTTTATCAGTGGTTAACTTTTATTATAAACATTTGTTTTAAAATTAAAGTTTTAGGGCTGGGGAGAAAGTTCAGTGGCATATGTGCCTGCCTAGAAAGCACAAGATCCTGATTTCAAGCCCCTTTACCAGAAAAAAAAAGAAAAGAAAGAAAGAAAATCAAAGTTTTAATAAATTTTGTAGACCCATCTGTATATATGACTAATTTCTAGCAAAATTTTACTCCTTTCTGTTGTAAAACAATATGCAGTTATATTTTAGGTAGTTTGTCCTAAGTTTTTAGCTATTATTACTTAGATTATAATTTTGCTAATCCTGTGTCCTTTCACTTAACATGTTTATTATTAATTTGGTTTCTAGTATGTGGATAAGTGCTCTGAGTTATTATCTACTCATATAGCAGATTTTTGATAACAGACATATATTCTAAGGAGAAATATTGAAATAGTTGTGTTTATGAAGTCATTTATTTTCCAATGCACAAGGTAAGTACTGTTGTTATAAATATTTTAGATAATATCATGATCTCAATAAAATGAAAATCAATTTATTTATTACATCGTTTTAATTACACATCTATAGTAGAAAAAATAACTTTTGTATTTTCTTTCGAAAGCATTATACAAGTTAATGGCATATAGATAATACATAACATAAAGCAATACATGGACACTTTTATTGCTGAGCCAGGGATTGAGCTCAGGCCCTTGCACTTTCCAGGGAAGCACTTATTCTATTGAGCCAGCTCCCCAACCCCCAAGGACATACAGATTGTTTTAAGATAGGGTTATGTCTAGCTGAGTTTAAGAATCTAGTTATTGTGTATTTTGAGCACAATACTGTATTAAAATCAACATTAGTGTGAAAAAACTCTTGAAATTAATAAAATAACTCAGTTTCAGTTAAGAAATGTAGTTTTTCAATTAGCAGTTTTGACTAGGCTAAATAATTCTGACAAATACATTGCATTTAGTCATATGATATTAGTGTAGTTATTTTCAAAAATTATTTTATTATTTTATTGAAGAACAAATAGCAACAAGACAGTTTCAAATCAAATCAGTAGGACAGATTCAATAATTAATACATTGCATATTGTTTTTGTAGTGGTTTTTGTCCTACAAGGTACATACATGATATTCTACTTACAGACACTGTTAGAGTAGATACCTCTAATCAATGAATTAAGAGAATGTAGCTATATACTTATCTTATTTTTTAAAGCTGAATTATAGTACAGTTGCAATAATTAACACTTTCTACATTGTTGTCTTCCTAGTGGTTGTCTATAGTACAAGAAGCCAACAGAATATCCTGTCCAAACACTATTAGTGAAAATCTTTCTTCTCATAGAATTATGCACAAGTACTGCATATTTATCATAACTGTACTATTTATACAAATACAGAATGCTTCTTCCTTTGTATCCCCTTTTTTGTTTGGTCCTGTCAAAGATGGGCATTGCATTGTCATTCAATTATTATAGGTGCCTCAACTCAGCGAAACAATCCAACACAGTACAGCAGTCCACGATAATAGTGGGTTATCTGAAGAAGTTGTTGACTAGAGCCATTTATAGCTCAGCTTATTATTATGGCTTTAGTTTTATACTTTTATGATGGATGGTTAAGAATGAGATAAAGCAAGATCTATATAACAAAAAATGTAACTTTTGTATCTGATGAGGTCAGTCAAGTTCCCTCAGGGTTTATCCTGTGAAGATAATTTGTACCTTATTAATAAGATAAAGAGTAGTTTGTACCTTACTCTGTAGATCCTTTGTGGAGTGTCAGCCATGTGGATGAGTCATGGCCATTGCTTGACCAGTTTGCTCTCTGTGAGAGCCTGAGAGAAAGTTTGCTCTCTGTGTGACTCTCCTTAGGCACACTATAGATAAACTATTGCATTCCCCTGTGGCTCCATAATCTCCTTGATCAGAAAATTTTGGGCACAACTGAGTTCCATGATGTTACAGTACAGGTTCTCCTATGTCCTGTGTCTTTGCTGACCTTGAGAGGCTAGGGCCAAAATGTTGGCTGACATTGCAGCCCTTCCATGCGATTTATTTCTTTTCTGTATTGCTCATTCCAGGAATCCGTCATATTTCTGATCTCTTCTATTTTTTATCAATTTTTTCTTTAGAAGTAGCTATTAATTCTTTTACGTCAGAGGTTTTTTTCCCCAAATTGTGTTTCCGTCATATTTCTGATCTCTTCTATTTTTTATCAGGAATCCATCATATTTCTGATCTCTTCTATTTTTTATCAATTTTTTCTTTAGAAGTAGCTATTAATTCTTTTACATCAGAGGTTTTTTCCCCCAAATTGTGTTTCCTGTACATATTTCCAGAATTGATTCTCTACTTCAGATGCTATGAATTGAATGATTTCTTTTTTTGTTTCAGAAATTATTTCTGCTCTTGAGTTTCTCTTAACCCTTCTGCTGTTGTTTCTTTGCTTGCAAAGCTGTTAATTCATACATTTCAGCTGGAGTAGTGTTCTCTGTACTTGTTCTGGCTGGGCATGGGTTTCCCCCATGTGTTTCTGGATTTGATTCATTATTTCAGATGCTATGTATTCAAAAATTTCTTTTATTTCAGACGTTAATTCTGGTCTGAGTTCCTTTATATCTTTCTGCTGTGATTTCTTTGCTTCTACCTCTATTAATTCATTCATTTCAATTGAGCTAGTGTCCTCTGAGTGTATTGGTGGGCTTGAGGCCTGAGATTGCATTTTACTCCTTTTCTTCGTGATTTTGTATAGCATTGACCTCTGACCTTTGGTGTAGAGCTTTGTTGCAGTTACAACCTTAGAGTGTAATGAGATTCAGGTGCCAGTCTATTAAGTTTGAGATTATCCAGTTATGCCTGGCCTTGATTTTGCCGTTGTGTTCAGTTCCTTTTTTGTTGCACCTCTTCTGGTACAACTGTGAGCCTGTGGTTCCACTCTGTTGTGTCCCTGATCCAAGGATCACCAGGGAGTGTAGAAGCTCTCCCACATACTCACCAGGCCGGGCGAGGGTGATCAGGTGGATCAGTCACAAAAATTCTCACTCACTCGGTGGGCTTGGGGGCAGGGACTTCAGTGAGTTGCAAGGTGGCCATTCTGGGGTGTCTCAGGTCGATTGTTCGCTCCTTGATTTCAGTTTTTCCAATTCATTTTTGTACTTTCAAGGGCCATGGAGTACCTGCCTGGCAAGCACAAGGTACTGTCTTGGGTCCATGGTACCCTGGTCATCTTCCATGTACCCAGGTTGAGCACCACTTGTATGTTCTGAGTTGGCACTGAAAGACATTCCAAGAAGAATCGATGAACATAGCTTTAGAGGTCTCACTAAAATTAGTCTCAACAGAGTGAGCCAAAAATGAATTTCTTTTCCGTGCCAGATGAGTTTTAGAAACAGGTCAGAGACATGTGAGGATGAAATGCTTTTCTATGTGTGTACATATACAACATATTTCCACCATAGAAATTATTTTTCCTTTCTTTTATGCAAGTAAATGTTAGAGTGTCGAGGAAGTTCAGTGATCCTGAATAAGTAGAAGAAAATACAAAGAAACACCTAGATATTTTGGTGATTTCAGACTGACATAAGCATAGTTATAACCATTGAAATATTTCAATTAAATGAGAATTGTTTGTTTAAAATGATTCATTGGCTTAAATTAAATATGAATTGGTATAGGTAGTGTGAATTAGATACCATTTTCAAGAGTATTTTCCAGTCACAGCAATGATCTTTCTTTGAATAGGGTGAGGATAATATTAATGGGAAAACATTTAAAATTCCACTGGTCAGGTGGTAGATAGATGATGCAGAATAGGAGAAAGGAAGGTGAAACAATGACAGCAGGTTTCTGCCTTGAGCATAAATACTGACTCCATTTCCTAAGAGAGAAAATTCTATGATAAGTTTTTAAGAAGAGCAGAGTCTGAGTTCAGTATTGGGAAAATCTGAACATACTTTTATGCATTCTACTGAAAAA
The DNA here is from genome assembly GCA_004027165.1 of Ctenomys sociabilis. NCBI lineage: Eukaryota > Metazoa > Chordata > Mammalia > Rodentia > Ctenomyidae > Ctenomys > Ctenomys sociabilis. The sequence goes on from PVKA01014656.1 coordinate 37,141, forward strand.
AATTGCTTTTGAGATATTTTACTGTATTGGTTTGGAACTCTACCTAAAGTAGATATTATGCTTTGTGGTCTAAGACAAAAGGAGAAAAGACACAAATCATTAGTAGCAGAAATGAAAGAGGCGGCATCACTATAAATGGATCTCAAAGAATAATACGGGAATGCTATGAGCAATTCTATGCTCAGAAATCTGATGTGAAAATTGATCATTATTTGAAACAGAAAAAACGCATGATCTATAAATTCATTAAAGAAATTGATTTAATTAATTTCCAAAGAGGAATACGCTAAGATGCATTTGCTGCTGAATTGTACCACATCTTTACGGAAGACATTATTCTAATTCTCTGCAAAGGTCCTCAACACAGCATTTAATTAACACAACATTTTTTTTTTTTTTTTTTTTTTTTTTTTTTTTTTTTTTTTTTTTTTTTTTTTTTTTTTTTTTTTTTTTTTTTTTTTTTTTTTTTTTTTTTTTTTTTTTTTTTTTTTTTTTTTTTTTTTTTTTTTTTTTTTTTTTTTTTTTGTCTTTTTGAGACAGGGTCTCGCTATGCAGTTCAGGCTGGCTTCAAGCTCACCCTGTAGCTCAGGCTGGTCTCGAACTCACAACAATCCTCCTGCCTCAGCCTCCCGAGTGCTGGGATTACAAGCATGCGCCACCACGCCCGGCCCTAACACAACATTTTAAGCAATAATATATAGTTATACAACACTGCTAAGTGGAGTCTATTCTCCTGTAAAAGACAAATTCATTGAAAATCAGTTATTGTAATCATTAGATCTTTAAAGAAACAAAATAAAAAATCAAATTAACATGATCGCATCACCAAGTGTAAAAAGCATTTGGCAAACTTCAACACCTATTCGTGATGAAAAGTCTCATATTAGGAATAGGGTGAAAATTCCCTTAACTGGATAAAGAATTTTAATAAAATGTCTATCGATAGTACCATACTTAATGAGAAACTAGAAGTTTCCTTAATATAATCAGGAACAGGGAGGTGTGCTCCAGTTTATCACTCATTTTTACTATCATAATGGAATTCCTGGGTAGTGCAGTAGGACAGCAAATGAACATCGTGTGTGTGTGTTGTAACTTTTTCTTTTCAGATATTCTTCTTTTTTATGTAAGAAACCCAAAAGAATCAAGAAAATATAACATGGATCTAATAGGTTGCAGGGTAAAAAAGTTGACATACATAAATTAGCGTGCATCAATCAGTAGCATATGTATGCAATTTATATTTTTTTAAACAAATAACAAGTGGAATTTGGAATTAAACATACAATACTGTGTGAATTAACCCTCCCTGGCATATGAAATTCTTAGTTAAAATTCTCTACTAAACATGTCGAGAACTAAGCAAGAAGTACAAAATTCTGATGAAAAGAAACAAAGATGAACTAAGTGGAGAGATGTTCTATGTTGATGCATAAGAAGAACTGACATAAGTAAGATACCAGTTTTTCTTAACTTGATCTGTAGATCCAATGAAATCTCAGCCAAAATTCCAGAAAGACATTTTTGAATACAGACATGCCAAGTCTATTGATTCATACATTTCAGCTGAGCTAGTGTCCTCTGTACTTATTCTGGGTGGGCATTGGGTTTCCTCCGTATGTTTCTATATTTGATTCTTTACTTCAGATACTATGAATTCAGCGATTTCTCTTTTTATATCAGAAATTGATTCTGTTCTGATTTCCTCTATACCTTTCTGCTGTTGTTTCTTTACTTCTGACACTATTAATTCATACAATTCAGCTTAGCTAGTGTGTTCTGGGTGGGCTCGAGGCCTGAGATTGCATTTGCTCCTTGACTTTATCATTTTGTGTAGCACTGAGCTCTGACCTTTGGTGCAGTTATAATCTTAGCACCTACTGAAACTTGGGCGCAGCTCTATTAAGTTTGAGTTTATCCATTTATGCCTGGCTTGGATCTAACTGTTGTGTTCAGTGCCTTCCTGCTATAGCTCTTTGAAAGGAACCTGTTATGCCCCTCTGGCACAACAGTGAACCTGTGGTGCCTCTCTGGTGTGCCCCTGGCCCAGAAGCTTTCCCACACACTAGCTGGGACTGGGCTGGGCTGAATTCGGGGTCCTGAGAGTGTCTCATAAGTTCTCACTCACTCAGTGGTCTTGGGGGCAGGGGCTCTGGAGGGATGGAAGGATCCCAAGGGTGCAGTAGAGGGTCTCACTCATGGGGCATTCATGGTGTGCTGTGCTGGCTCTGAAGAGGTGGGGGAGGTCTGTAGAACACAGGGGAAGGTCTCTCTCATGCTGCAGGCCTGTTCTTGGTTCTGGGGGTTCAGGAGAGAGCAGAAGCTCTCCCTCACAGTCGCAGGGCCTGGGGTGGTTGTATGTGGACAGACATGCCAAGTCTAAAGTTTGTGTGCAGAAATAAAAAAGGTCCAGAAAAGTCAATACAATATTGAACAAGACATAAGCTTGGAGGATTGGCACCAGCTGACCTCCACATTTACTAGAGATTTACATTAATCAAGGAAATGTTGTTTTGGCAAAAGAACAGGCAGACAGGTCAGCACATGACACACAGTCCAAAAACTAGATCCACACACATTTGGTCATATGGTTTTGATGAAGGAACAATAAATTCACAAAGGGGTAAAGATAGTCTTTTCAAATCTTGGTGCTGGATATACTAGAAATTGTAGGATATACATATGTTAAAAAATGGTCTATTTTGCACCTCTTTAATTACCAGTGATGCTCAGCATTTTTGATATATTTATTTGCCATTTTTATTTCTTCATCTGAACATGAGAGGTTTGTATTCAATTCATGTTCATTTTTGGATTGTATCTTTAAATTTAGGAGGTCTGATGTTTTTAAATTCTTTATATGTTGTAGACAGAAGTCTTTTGTCTGAGGAATGATTTTTTAATTTTTCTTTTTTACTCTGTGGGTTGTATTTTCACTCTATTTGGGATTTCTTTTACTGTGCAGAAGCTTTTGAATACAATGAGATCCCGGTTGTTGATTCTTTATATTATTCCTTATGGAATCAAGGATTTGTTCATGAAATCCTTGGTAGGCAAATTAAAGCAATACTGAAATTCTATCTCATACCAGAAAGAGTGGCTATCATCTAGAAATCAACCAAAAAACAACTGCTGGATGCACTTTGGGAAAAAGGAGCCCTTTTCACTGTTGATGGCACTGTAGACTGGTGCAATCATTGTGGAAATCAGAGTGGAGGTTCCTCAAAAATCTATAATTAGAGATGTCATTTGACACAGCTATTCCGTTTCTGGATATCTTCCCAGAATAATGAAAATATCTTACAACAGTGCTATATGTTCACCCATGTTTATAGTAGCACATTTTAATAGCTAAATCTTAGGAACAACCCAATGCCCATCTACCAAAGAATGGGAAAAAAAGATACTTTTCTTTGTAATACAGAGGAGTACTACTCAGCCATAAAAATGATGATCTTGAGACATTTCTACATAAATAGATGAGCGTTGAGACCATACTCTTAATGAAATACATAAATGTCATATTGTCTCCCCTGTGCGAGAAACTGAAAGAGTAAATAAGGGCCGATATATATGCTGGATATTGGGAAATGGGAAAATTTTGTTGAAAAGGAAAAGAGAACTAGGGAAAGTAGAGGGAGAAATGAAGGAAGTAAAAAGGAAAAATAAATGGTAACAAGAAAGGAACAATTGGAAACACAGCTTTGTAAATAAGGAGGGGAACAGGGATTGAAGGGAGCTGAGGGGACTGGGAAAAAAAGAGGGGAATGAAAATGAATCATGTACAGCTATAAATTCCCTGTGATGAAGATGATCATTTTTAAATTTTCTATGTATCAATAAACTTAATAAAGGAAACTTAGACAAACACCTTTCATGGTTCACAAAAATTGACTCAAAATGGGCCATCTGTCTGAATGTAAAATGCAAACCATGAAGTCATGCTAAGCGCTGGCTGCATTGGGTCTGATGGTGATTTTCCAGGTATTACATCAAAGGCACGTTCCTTGTAAGCATAGTGAATAAGTTAGCATTCATGAAAACTTAAAGAATTTCTGCTTTGACAAAGACCCTATCAGGAGAATGAGAAGACAATCTACTGACCAAGAGTGAAATGTTTGCAAAATTCATCTGATAAATACTTTATTCAAAATATAGAACTTTAAAAACTTTACAGCAAGCAACCTGAATATTTAAAAGACCTTGACAGAATACACATATAAATGCATAAATTAAATACAGGTGGTGATCGTCACTGTTGAATGCCTTTGGGAAAATGAGTTGGAGTATCAGGAACTCTTACTACTTGCTGGTGAGAGTGAAAAATGGTGCCACAACTCTGTAAGGCAATTTGCAGGGTTTTTTTGCTTTGATTTTTTTAAATGTGTTTTTTAAAAATTATTATTATTATTATTATTATTATTATTATATTTTTTGTGGAACCAGGGATCAAACTCAGGCCCTTGCACTTGCCAGGGAAGCGCTTATTCCACTGAGCCATCTCCCCAGCCCCAAAAATTATTTTTAACAAACTAAAATCTTACTATAGGGCACCAGAAATTGTGACCCTTGATATTTAGTGAAAAAAAAAATACTAAAAACATTTACACAAAAAGATGTACATGGATGTTTTTAGCTATTTTGTTTAGAGTTGCCAACACCTCAGTAACAATCAAGATGTCCCTCAGGAGGTAGATGGATAAATAAACCGTGGCACATACTGACAGTGGAATATTATTTAGTACTAAAAAATGAGCTATTGAAATATCCAGATAGAGAGGGAAACTACAATGTGTGTTACTCAGTGAAATAAATTAATCTAGAGAGTCTGTGAATTCTGTAATTCCTATTTCCTATTCTGGAGAAGGAGAATTATGAGATAACAAAAAGATCAGCATTGCCAGCTGTAGCAGGAATTATGGAGGGGGGCTGCGGGGAAGGAGTAGGTGAAATAGAGAAGAATTTTACAGTGTTAAAATATTGTATATAACACATACCATTTTACATTTGTGCAAATCCATATAATGAGCAATACTAGGAACGAAGCCTATTGCAACTATATTCTTTGATGATTATGGTGTGAATGCAGATGTATGTGTCATAGAATGTGTACCCCCCTTGAGAACTGTTGACTTATTCAAGAATTATGTGAGATTACTTCTACTTTTGGCTCTTCACTGTGAACCTAAAACTCTTTACAATGTTTACGGTTGTTGAAGGATAGTGCTTCAAAGCTTAAGGATAAATCGACTGATATTAGTTGATACTGTCTACAAGCGCACTCTAGTGTGAATATGTACTGAAGAACTATAATTTTGCCATTAGGGGATAAGGTGGCCTGGGACAAATTGAAATCTGTGAAACACAACTAATCATATCACATCCTGCCTTATTGTCACATCCTTAAGACTGGAGTACCTTGCAAGAGCATTTTATGTCACACTTGGTATGAGTAAGTCACCTAGAAATAGTAATTATTGGTGAGTAAAAATCATCTATAGGACATACAGGTTGATATTCAAATGTCTTTGGCCATGATTCAGTGATCAGAAAGTTAAGTCTTAAGGAAATCTTAGTAAAATGGAAAATTGCTTACTTGAAATTTATTGTCATTTAAGTTTACTGCTAATTGTTCATTGTACTTTTATAGCAATCATAAAAGGCTAAGGAACACCAACAATGTCTTTCTAATATCTTCCAGAGTCAGGTAGACAAGACAGGGTAAAGTTTCACAGAGAAATCCCTAAGCAGAGCGATGGGAGTTGAGTAGCATATGTCGTCAAAGTGAAAATAAACATGAGCACATTTAGAAGAGTTTAAGCCCATAATGTGTAGGGATTGATGAAAGAACTGAATCATAGATATTAATTTTGGGAATGGAGATTAAAGAAAAAATTTGTAATGAAATAAGGGTGGTGAAAAAAATAGCTCTAGAATTCTTCATATGCAGTATAGTGGAACAGAGCTGAATGTTATTTCATTTCTGCTCTTTTTTTTTTTTTTTTTTTTTAGTCTTTTTGAGACAGGGTATCACTATGCAGTTCAAGCTGGTCTTAAGCTTGCTTTGTAGCTCAGGCTGGTCTTGAATTCACAGCAATCCTCCTGCCTCAGCCTTCCAAGTGCTGGGATTAATAGACATGCGCCACCACGCCTGGCTCATTTTATAAAGACATAAAACATTTTTGAATTTGAATTAAACAATGTAATGCATATATATGTAATAAGAGACAGTGAACAGCATCATTCATGAAAAATAGGCTAAAGATATGTTCTTTTTAAGTTTTATGTGTACGTATATATTTGTGGGGAAACTATTTTGAGGCAGGCTCTGAAAGATAAAATAATTTAAATTTGAAAATTTAATATTGACTATGTTAATGCTTATAAATGTTTCAAGCTAAGAAATCAAACATTAAATATGAAGACAAATATTATCAAAAAGTAATCTTGTTTTATGTGTGGTACCAGGGATTGAACTCAGGACTTTATGCTTGCCAGACATGCACTTATTCTCCTGAGCTATTTCTCCAGCCCCAACAAAAAGTGATCTTGAAATAAAGGGAATTTCAGAATGTAATTTTATTTATTTATTTGTTTGTTTGTTTATTGTATTTTAGGGAAGGGTCTGCAGGGTGTTCAGGGTCTGCTAGATCAGACTCGCAGTGATCCACCTGTCTACAACCTCCCAAGAACTGGGATTACAGGCGTGCGCCACCACACCCAGTCTGTCTCAGCACATCCCAGGGGTGGGGCTGGCGTGCCCCTGCGCCTGCTTGTAGGCGCTTTAATCCACTGGGCTATTTGGCTGGCCCTATGTAATTTTATTTTGTTACAAAAGTATACAAGGTTGTTGTTATGTTCCAACCATTCTGAACTGTATATATTATGCCACTACTAATTTTAATGGCCAGTCTTACTTTACAGAGGGATTTAGTGAGGTTGAAGTTGCCCCAATGTAATGGCTGAAGATTTATTTCATGTCCTTGGGTCCTTGTTTTTTCCCCTAATTGAATGCTATTTAAAATGTTTACCCTTATTAAACTTAGCTTAGTATTTGATATATTTGTGGATGATGGATACAGCTTCTTTGTGACCATTACGTAATATGTTCTAATATGTAAGGGATATTTTATGTTGTAGATTCTAATACAAACATTTTATTTAAAATATTTTAACACCTTCAAACTGGGAATTCATTGTAAAACTGAGGCATTAGTCTAAATTGGATGATGCATCATAGTTTTATTGACTACCTTTTCCCTTTCTACATAGAACATAAAATAATGATAAATGTTACAGTTGGTCATGTGTTAGATTTGACTATGTGTGGCATTTTGTGTGTGTTCTGAGGAGCCAATTTAATTGATTCAGATGATAACTATGAGAAGAAGGTGGTAATCTGAGTCAGTGTGGGTAAATGATTTTGAAACACATAACATATTTTCCTTATATCTTTTATTTTACTCTCACAGGATTGTTTACACATTAGTGATCCATCAGCTACTACTGCCTGTGTGTTTCATTTCTATAGCATATGTGGACATGCATGTAGACGCGTATGCACCTTGTCTCTTGGGAACATAACAACTGCATACTAGTTAGGTAATTTTAGCAAAGTTTAACTAGCATATTAACTTCTTGCAGGCTGGGAGACTGGATAAAATTTATCCCTTCTCATTTATTTAGAACACAGTACTTGCTAAATCTCTGTATATTCAAAACTAGTACATCAGTCATTTAGAGACCAAAATGAGTCTCTGTTACCCAGTTGTATCTGCATATGAGATACATTGCTGTGAGAAACTGCAAGACATTTTCTGATTTGGTATGAGTCTATGTATAAATATGGCCTATTTATTATTAGTTTTTGCTTTGTAAGGCATTATTTTATATGTCCAGGTCATTATAGGAGATTCCATATGGAATAAATGCTTTTGTATACTTATGAAGTAAAAATTATGTATTTCTAATGGTGCTGTTTAGCAATTCTTATATACTTTCATTAAAAGCAAAATACTTATGTAAATTGCGAGAGGGATAAAATGTTCTTTTAATAATGTACAACTGGGACCAGTTTGATTTTTAAGAAAAGTGAAATTAAGAACTATTCATTTAATATAGCTAAAGAGATTAGAAATGAGTGAAAGATGCAATAATCAAGAATAGTGATGTTATCATTTATTATAATAAGGGTTTTATTGTTTTGAGACTACAAATTTAAATAGGGATTGGAGCTTGGGATTTCTTAAATATTCATTAAATTTCCTCTATATTCAAATTTAATATAATATATTTCATTATGTCCTAGTTATCATTTCTTTTACAACTATTTTTTAATCTAATAAATATTTAGCCTAAAAACTAGTTCTTACGGTATCATATTAAGTTTTTTCAAAGAGTTTTGTAAGATACTTTTATTATTTATCTGCCAGCTTGAAGTATGCATGTAAATGCACACACACACACACACACACACACACACACACACACACACACACACACACATACACACAGAGGAGAGAAAGAGAGAGAGAGACAGACACAGAGACAGACAGAAACAGAGTAACAGTGACAGACCGACAGAGAGAAAGGGAGAGTGATTTACAAAATCATTTGCCAGAGAAGTAAATTTAGGGTGTTTTGAGTATTTATGCATTCACTTACAGAGCATGTAAAATACTCTATTTAAAGAGTGGCAGTTTGCTCTTTGGACAAGACAGACAAGTGACAAGTTTGTGCATGTTTGGCTCAAAATCATATTGTTCGAAAAAACCCGTTTTTCTTTAGGCAAGAGAGACTTTATTAAGATCCAGTTAGGGTCTAGTGTATGACATTTACCTCCTCTGTAGCTCTTCTGTAACTTGAATTGGTTAGAATATTTTTTTTAATGTATTTGGTACCGGGTCTGCAGGGTCTCATTACACAGATTGGAGTCACACTGATCCTCCTATTTTCAGCCTCTCAAGCGCTGAGATTATAGACGCACACCACCATGCTCAGTCTCAATTGCAGTCTCAGCATGCCCCAGGGGTGGGGCTGGCATGGCACACTGGGGATCATACCCTGATCCTTGAATCTACCTAAGCAGATGTGGTTAAAGTCTCATTATGAAGCACAGCATTTGGTTGGATTTTCTATCTCCTTTCTGTGGTATTAACTTTAAACAAGCACTTATCCAATTCCTCATGCCTTGAGTTGTATGTGGAAGTCTCTGTGGTGGTACAGCTGCCACACACTGAGTTGGTCTTCTTGTCTTTTCTTAACTTATTGTGTGTCCTAAACAAGTAGCAGACAGCTTTCTCTCAAGCTCTCACAGAGAGCAAACTGGTCAAGCATTGGCCGTGACTCATCCACAAGGATGACACAAAGGATCTACAGAATAATGTACAGAACTACAAAATAAACCCTGAGGGGACTTCACTGACCACATAAGAAACATAAAGTACATGTGTTGGTATATAAGTCTTGCTCTCTCTAGGTCTTAACCATCCAGCAGAAAAGTATAAAAATGAAGTATTTATCACAGGACCATAATATTAAGCTGAGCTGTAAATGGCTATGGTCAACAACTTCTTTGAATAACTCACTATTGTTGTGGGATGCTGGACTGTGTTGGACTGTGGTGTAGAGTTCAAGCACCTAAGTTAGCTGAATGACAATGGAGTGCCCATCTTTGACAGGTTTAGACAAAGGAAGGGGTATAGAAAGGGAAAATCATGATGTGTGTGTAAAAACAGTACAGTTGGGATAGATAACGCTGTGCTTCTACATAATCCTATGAGAGGCAAGGTTTGCACTAATGGTGGTTGGATAGGATATTATGTTGGCTTCTAGTAGTATAGACAACCACTAGGAAAATAACAAGGTAGAAAGTATTAATTATTGAATCTTTGATGTAATTCAGGTATAAAAAATAAGATACACAAACAGCTACACTATTTAATGATAAGAAACATACGGTATAATAATGTCTGTAAATATAATATCATGTATGCACCTTATAGGATACCAAAACATTATGAAAACAGTTTGCAATGTATTAATTTATCAAATCCATCTTCTCAAGGTATCTTAAAAATGTCTCATTGATATTTGTACTTCAATAAAAGAAAAATTAAAAAAAAAAAAACAAAAACAAGTAGCAGACAGCAAAGCCTTAACCCACATCAAATTTTTTAATATGAAGGGAAATCACCGAGAAAGGCTTCATCATTTCTTTTCCTGTTGGTTTCTTGCCTTTTGTCAAAAGGCAAGATGCAGTTTGTAGTCAAACTTCTGATGCTGAGATAGTTGTAGACTCACAGGCTGTTTGCAGTAATTAAACCAGTTTCCCCCAACAGTCACATTTTGCAGTACACTCTCAGCACCACCCCCCGATAGTACACCGTGTGGCAAGAAGCAGAGCGCTATCACCACCAGGTCAGTGAGACTGACAGGACCAGGTACAGAATGTTACGGGCACCACTAGGGCCTCTCCTGTTGCTCCTTCTCCCTTGAATCCTGAAAACCACTAGTTTGTTCTCATTTTCTATAATTATGCTGCACAAATGGAATCATACTGTCTTGGGACTTCCTTTTTTTTTTATTTCCCATTTCATTACCCATTCTACTTAAAAAAGGAACTTCTCATTATTCCCTTTATTTATTTTTGTATGTATGTATGTATGTATGTATGTATGTATGTATGTATGTATGTATTTTTGGTGGTGCTGGGGATTGAACTCAAGACCTTGCACTTGCCAGGCAAGCAGTTATTCCACTGAGCCATCTCCCTGGCCCCTTAGGTTTTATTTATTTATTTATTTGTTGATCCTTTGAGATTCATCCTCATTGTGTTTATCTACTGTTGTGCAGCATTCCCCGGCGTGGATGCACCACAGCTTGCTTGCCCCTGTGCTTGGAGCCTGAGTTGTCCCCATATTCCTCCATTAAATGTAAGGCTGCTACGCTATGAACATTTGTGTGCAGGTTTTCTGTGAAAGTAGTTTTCATTATCCTGGAATAAGTAAGTGTGCAGTTGCTGTGCAATAGGTTCCTATGGAAATTGCACATTTGGTTGTATAGTTAAATACCAAATTGTTTCCCCAAGTGGCTCTGTCATTGCATATTCCCACCAGCAGTGGATCCACAATGATTCAGCTGATTAACATGTCATCCTCTCCTGTTGCTAGTGTTTTACTTTTGCTGTTTTGATTTCTGTGTACTGATATCTTATTGTGACTTTAATTTGTATCTTCTCTATGTGTTTATCACCTATTTGTAAATAAACATACCTTTTCCTTTGTTCTCTTCAGTGTATCCCTGCCCAGCTTATCTCATTCAGTCACCATTTATTTCATCTCTGCCTCTGGTGTTCCAGAAGCTGTGTAAGGAGATTCACTGTTGCCTCTAGTTATGCGGACTTCAAACCCTAAGTGAACTAATATGCCCAGACTCTGTCTCTTGTTAGTTGTAGAAATCTCAGCACAGCTAGGTTCTAGACAGAAAGTACAGAATCTTTGTGACTTTAAATTTCTACTGAGCACTACATTCAGCACCTGAAAAAGCACTGTGTGTACTTAGTGTCTTGCATAGCATCCTCACATTTAAACAGGTTTGTCCTTTGCTTTCCAAAACTGTTTGAGGAACACTGTAATAAGTAATCAAGCCTCAAATAAATAGCTTTCAGGAAAGCGTGCTCTTGGAAGGCAAGCATGGTATTCAAAGAGGCCTCATGCCTTCATCTGGACTCAGCAGCCCTTTCCTGTACTTCGGCTCTTAAAAGCATGGGCTTGGCAACTTCTGATTGGGCAATTGGTTCTATACTTGACTCTGACTATACCAGAAAACCGCAAGAGAGAACAAGCACAGAGGCTAGTTAGGTTTATGAGGCTTAGTGTAAGAGGAGAGAACAGCAGTAGGGTTTCAGAAGTGGACACTCAGGGAATTTTAAACTGTGTGCCAGACAGTTTTTCAGTGGAATTTATAGCATAGATAATAGGTTGAAGTAACAAGTATCTTCTTAGTAGCTATAAGTGGGATTGGTAGGTACTAAGAGGTGAGGCTGTGTAGAGACAAAAGTGAGACAGTTGCTGCTTCTGATAAGTGGCATGTTAAGTTACACGCTGGTTTATCATTCAGAAACAGGAAATTTCTGGAGTACACAGCTTCTTTTTGCTTGATCTTTACATTGGTTAATGTAAAGACAGGAAATTGCATCTGCTTCCAGGACTATTTTCAGAGGGAAAAGGAATTACATAGTTTTCCTATCTCACTACTTTAACTGTGAGTATTAATAAATTGAACCCATGCAAGCTGTAAATTTACTATTGCTTAATTCTAGAACCACCTGTCGTTGTGTGCCTAATGATCTTGGGCCAGATGAGCAATTCTCCTTTGCTAGTTGTCATGATGTTCAGTGTTGTGAGTGGCAGCTGCTGGAGGGACACAGTAGGGAGAAGGGGCATCCACTCTCATTCTGGTGTCCTCCTCTGTGAAGGTCCTTGAGGTACTTCCTACCTGTGGGACATGGAGTGTTCTTTAGTGAAGCCATCATAGGTGCCTTCCTAGAGAGTTTCCCTGGCACCCTGAGCCCCATTTCCCAGAACCCTGGAGGGGTCTCCAAGGCTCTCAACACTTCACCAGTGCTCCACAAGGGGATGTTCTTCCTGCTAATCCAGCTTGTTGTAAATCAGCAGATGTTTTCATTTCTACAAACCATGGTTGTTTCCTCTCAAGGGAGCTCTGGCTATGAGTCCTGGCACAGCTGGTAGTATTTCCAGATTTGCTCTTTCTGGAGTACTCTGCCGCAGCTCTGTCTGCTTCTGACATCTGCTGTTCCTCTCTTTACCTCTTTCACTTAAATTTTTGCTTACAGATTCTATTAAGCTCTGCCAGATCAAATTACTGTATAGTTTTTTCCTTTTCTGATTTGACCTTGACTGATAGCAAAATGTGATTGGATTGATCTCAGGACCTATATCCATAAAGATTGGAAAATTGGATTGGTTTGTCATGCCCCAGTAAGCCAGTGCTAAGTCCTTCGCCAGTGGGAAAATGAGTTGTCTGGATTAATCATATATGGTGGAAGTGGAGGTAACTTATCATAGGTGCTGCCATAGAACCTGACTGCAGTACCAAGGAGCACAACAGCTGGGGCACAGAGTGACTTCAGCTGAGCGTACCAGTGCCTGTGAAACGAAAACAGTGCACTCAGCTCCTGATAGTCCAGCTGAAGTCCAAGTCTGAGAATTTAATCAGACAACTTCTGCTATCTTCCTAAATGATATTTAGTATTGTGTTAGGGGTGCTCTTTTTGGGGACCAGGAATTGAATTCAGGACATTGAACTTAGTAGAAAGCAGCATATGCCTCTGAACTATCTCCCCAGTCCTTAGGGATGCTATTGTTAAAATTGAAAACAGAATAGAATTGTTTGGGCTACTGAATTTCATGTTTACAGTCTTATCAGGATTCTATTTAAAACTTAGGAAGATGCTTGGGAATAGAGTACCAAGCTTGGAATGAAGATATCAAATGAAAGTGACTGGCAGAAGTGGTGATGTATTGCTGTAACCCTAGCCCTAGCTGAGGCAGGATGATTGCTGTGAGTTCAGGGCCAACCTGAGCTATACAGTAAGACTCTATCTCAAAAAGAAAAGAAAGGAAAAGAAAAGATTGCCTTGTGTCACCAGGTCACATGGACTCTCCCTTATCCCTGAAACTAACTTGGCTCCCTATCTTGGAAGAGCTCCTCCTATCTTTGAAATTTTTATGACAGCTTTAACTGTGACCATGGCTTTGAAAGTTGAATGTTTTACCCCCAAAACTCATCACAACCAAATACAGATTAAATTCTAGGTCATTGCACCTCAAAAGTCACAGCAGGCTTCAAGGTAATTGTACATACTCTTTCCTGGCATGGATTCTGAGGGTGTTAGATCAAAGAAGACAGAATATAGTACTAGTAAATGAGGTTGAATTCACTAGTATTAGTATTTTACCACTAAGCTCAGATTTAATGTGTTAGTTTATACAACATGAAATGGCTTCAATAGTTTACTTAAGAAATTTCTACTCAGTGGTAACCTCAGTCTAATGAGTTTGAGATGCTAGAGGCTCCTTAGCATATATTAGATAGGGAAAACAAGGATTTGGGAGAGAATTAATCCTGTGGTACATATACACTTATCTTCTGAAACATTCCATGAGAAGGTGGGGAGGACACTTTTTTGGCGAAGGAATCATGAAATACATGAGTATGGAGGGTATGGGGAGTACCCACATCTGTGAGAAGATATTTGGATCTCTTACCCTTTATCCTCCAGACCTTGAGGGATACCACCATTGAGAAGAGGTTCACAGTTTCCCTGGTAGTGATGGGAATCTTAGAGAGGTCAAAACCAAGTAGTAGCATGTAATTGTCCACGACAAAATGAGTTCATTTGTAATGAAAGAAAGCTGGAAAGTATAGTAATCACAATACCTTAGCCATCTATCTGGGTCTTAACCATCCAGCAGAAAAGTATAAAAGTATAAAAATGAAGTATACATCGTGAGCCCATAATATTAAGCTGAGCTGTAAATGGATATGGTCGACAATTTCTTTGAATAACTCCCTATGGTTGCAGAATGCGGGACTGTGTTGGATTGTGGTGTCGAGTTCAAGCACCTAAGGTAGTTGAATGTCA
>PVKA01014657.1:0-51838 GCA_004027165.1 Ctenomys sociabilis
AGACAGGGTCTCACTATGCAGTTCAGGCTGGCCTTAAGCTCACTTTTTAGCTCAGGCTGGTCTCGAACTCACAACAATCCTCCTGTCTCAGCCTCCCAAGTGCTGGGATTACAGGCATGCGCCACCACGCCCGGCTGGTATAAACTCTTTTTTAAAAAAAAAAAAAAAATTATTGAGAAACAAATACCAATGAGACAGTTTCAAAACCAATTAATAGGGCAGCTTCAAAAATTAATACATTGCATATTGTTGTGTTTATAGTAGTTATTCATAGTACAAGATGCAGACATGATATCCTGTCCAAACACTACAAGTATAAATCTTTCTTCTCATTGACTTAAGAGAAAGTAGCTATACATCTATCCTATTTTGTACATACAGATACAAAATAGTCCTTCATTTATATCCCCTTTTTTCGTTTACTTTTGTCAGAGATGAGTATTCCATTGCCATTTAAATATTGTAGGTGTGTAAATTCAACAGCATAATGCAATATAGTCCAGTAGTCCATAATAGTAGTGGGTTATCTGCAGAGAGAAAATTGATCACGCAATGGCCATAATCATCTACATGGTGACACTGACAAAGGATCTATAAACTGTGGCACAGGGTTTCAGGGTAAATCCTGAGAGGATTTGACTGACTTTGTCAGATACAAGAGTTATATTTATTGTTATAGAAGTCTTGCTTTATCTTGGTCTTAACCATCCAGGAGAAAAGTATAAAAATGCGATATAGAAAGTAATGCCATATTAATATTCTGAGCTATTAAAGGCTCAAATCTACAATTATAAACTCCTGATCTTGGTGATCTTGTGTGCCTGGTTTGCTCCTGTATTCCAGATACCTATGTTATGGTTTGTGTCTAGTTGTCCCCCCAGAAGCCTCATGTAATCATTGAGGTGGGCTTCTAGAGGTCATGGTTAATTCCTGATGCAATGCTGGAATTCTGTGTGTGAATGCTGCACGGCCATGGGCAGAGAGCTTGAACACAATATGAGGGAGGGAGGGAGGCTTGCTAGCTCCTTTGCTCTTCTCTGCCTTCAGTCACCATGAATAGCTCTGCCATATGCCACTCTGCCTTGGAGCCCTCCACCAAGTATGGACTGAAACTTCCGCAGACGGTGGGTGAAATAAACTTCTCCTTCCTTAATCTTAGGTGTCAGGTATTTTGTCTCAGCAACAAGGGAAAAGTAACTGAGACCAACCTAACATAGCCCTGGAGTATGGATCACTGAATTGATGATTAGTTTTCCAGGCGTGGTTCTTAACTGTATTCCTGCTATATAAATGTACGTGTGCTCTTAATTGAAGAATTTGCCAAGAGGATTGATTCATTGGAAATTACCAGAGAACTGATGCTAGTTGTTGCTCAGAAGCTCATATTTTCATGGAGTGAGTTGAAATAATCTTAACTCTGGGCTTTCATTACACTGTAGGCTGCTGGCTCCTGGTGAGCGAGTTTGGCAGCAGCAGTGACAACTCTTTTGTGAACCTTGTGGGAGCACAGTGGTGATGGCAGGCCCAGCCCACAGCGCCACTGCCTGAAGGTCCTGCGTGGCTGCATCCCCAAGCCAGGGAGCAGCCTTTCCTTACTGTCCTTGCTTTCATCAGTTACATCAAAGTCCTGAACTTTCTGTAGCACAATGCATCCTTTAGGGATAGACATTCTTAGCGGAGGACAACAAAGGCAAGAAGTGACAGTCTCTCTTAGTGGCTTCTTCCCTGGGTGGCTGGAATGTCATTTCCATAGAGCAGATGGCTTCTTAGGGAGGCTGAGAGGAGCCATTCGTGTGAAGGGGAAGAGGAAGCTGGGTGTGGGGCTGTCAGTCTGAGCAATGCCCTTGCAAGATGGATGAACCACGTTGCCTTTTCAATAGCCGGCCTGGCATCTAATTTGCATGAGTTGTGAGATAAGGTGCAGCTCTGTCTCATTTACAAATCTGGAAACATAAGGGGCCAACACTGAGGCATCCACCAGTAAATCCAGGAAGTGTAACAAGGTTAACTCTTCCTCTTTAGAGACAGAAGCAATGTGCCGATTACCTCCCCAATGGGGAAAAAGAACCTCTGGACTCAGGTGGATCGCTATTTCCATGAATGCTTTCCAGCACCTGAAACCAGTCAGGTAAGGAAATTGTCCTCCGATGACAGGCAGAAGGAAGCCTGCTGGTTAATGAATGAATGAAATTCTTCTCAAGTGAAACAACAAAGGCAAAAAGCGAGACAGAAGCAAACAACAACAGACACCAAACCAATCAGCAGGGTCCACAGTTATAGCTCTGAGATACTTTCAAATAGTTATCAAAACTGTTTTGTTTACTAGCATCTGCTTTGATCGGCTCCCCTCTGGCTAATTTGGAACTGGAAAGGCCATAAATAATGGCAGATATGTCTGAAGATGTTTTGTGCTGTTTCTGGAACAGACTCTCCCCAGGTGGCAGGACCTCAGAAAGGAAAGTTCAGGAAGCGGGGGCACATGGTTCTGTAGACAGCGGCTCATGTTCCACCGACCAGCCCATTACTGCAGCAGCAGGATGACCCTGAGCATCTGTGAGCGCAGTGAGAGGAAGCTAGGCCAGCCCCGGGTCTCCTGCGGCTCCACCTGGGATGGCCTCGGGTGGGTGATTCCCTTGCAAGGAGAAAGGTTCTGCCAAAGGCGAGGGAAAGCTGGATCCTCAGAGACTTGACCGAGAGTGACCCATTGAGAACAGCCCAGTGGACTGATGATGAAGAACCAGAGTAGAGGGAAACAGCATTAAGGAAAAGCAGCCAGGAGCAGGCAAGTGGTCACGGTGAGCATCCACGCAGGAGCCCTCTGTACAGCCCCACAATGCCTGGCATTGCAGCAGCCTGGCGTGCCCCTGCCGTAAGGCTTTTCTGGAGCCTAGAGCCTTTTATGCTTCTGTGCCAGGCAGGCCCACGGTGCCAGAGAATTAGTGCCACTCCATCCCCAGCAGCCACCTTCTACCAGTAGAGTAACAGGAGCTAGGGTAGGACTTTGGAAGCTCTCCTGTGCTCAGATGGGAAAACGTGCATGAGTGAATTCCACATTGACTCTCAGGGTTCACCAGCAGGAGGACACTCATTACCCATCATAGCAAGCGTTTTGCCTTCCCTTCCCCAATTCGCTTTCCACCCTCTGCCAATGTTTCCTGGAATCACCTCCAAACTAACTGTGTGTGTTTGAATCTTCATCTCAGAATGATTCTCCAGGTGAAACAAAACATTCACGGTCTGAACCAGCACACATACATGACATTCAGACTCGTATAATTGAGGTGAACACCATATATTATCTTTGAATTAGGGACAATTGGAATAAAGAGGTGGTAACTAAAATAATCAAAATTAAGTTTTTATCAAGCTGGTTTAATGACAACTGAAAATGGAATTTTGACTCAGTTATAAAAAGCAAAGAAGATTATGCACATTTGTTTACCTGACTTTCGGCTATACACACTTATGTAGCTTTTTGTAGATGGATCCATTCACAAAATACATCTGTTCAGAAAGGCAGACGTCCACATTGTCAGCTTCTGCTTTATTCCCTGCCTTCACCTTTTCTAGTTTTCCCTGAATATATATGCCTTACCCCCACTGAAGACTCTAAGACCCTGTGAAATTCCTGAAAATATTATGAAAGCCCACCATGAAGAAACTAAAAGCTTCAACTATCTGCTCGTCTGGAATGGCTATACCTATGTAGAATATCTGAACACCTGTACCGCCTTTGAATTACTTTATAAACTTTCTTGAAGTATTTCATTCTAACACCAACACTTGCTGACTATAGAAACGAGCTACTGCAGAAGTACTTCTTCTATAACCTGGAAATTGTTTGAGGGCAAGTGAGATAGCTCAACAGACTAAGTGCCTGCTTAGGCAAGTGGAGGGGCTGGGGTTCAGTCTCCTGCAGCACATGCCAGTGCTGGCCCCACCCTGGGCTCGCTGAGCTGGCCACTGACACCAGGTATGGTGCCACACCCCTGTCATCCCATTGCTGGGGTGGCTGAAAATAGGAGGATCACTGAGTCTGAGCTGTGTAGTGAGACCCTGAAACATGTAAGTAAATAAAAGATCAAAAACAACTAATGTTCAGGTTATTAGGGACAAAGTGTCCTGTGGATCTGGGCTACTTTTTCCCCTATTACAGAAAGGATTCTGCAACATTGGCAAAGAGGGAAAAAGGGGAAGAAGCCGATGACAGGAAAATTGGGTGGGACTGATATCCTTGATAACCTTACCTACTTCCTTTATCTTGTCTGCACATTTTATCTCTTTCTTCTAACCTGCAAGGTCCAAAAGCATTTGTAAGCCACAAGGGAAATCAGGGTCCTGCGCTAGAGGAGGAGTGTGGTGTTGGTGCCTGTCCTGGCAAGAGTGGTGTGAAAAGTCGTAATCCCACATCTTGTTGGTATGGTACCCAGTGAAAACAGCTAGGGATCTTCCTTCCAGGAAAAAACAGCAAACCACCCTAATGCTGACCTGAATGTATGGACTAAATTCTCTTAACTGGATTTGTACAGATTTAATTATGTGCTAAATTTGTACCCTAGGTAGTTCTGTCCTGTTGAAAACAAGATCTGGATTGCTTTGCTACCTTAGATTAGATTAAACAGCTCTTCCTAGGATAACTGGGTCTTGGGCCAATCTTGTTTGATCTTTCCTGTTAGCCACTTCATTTCGGCCTGCTCCTAGCTGGCTCCTTAGGAGAACTTATTTAATATGATACCAAAGATCTAGCTATGTGTTTGCAGGAAATTTTATCCCTTTTCTTCAGAAAATTTACTTCTTTCTATGTTCAGTGAAAATCTACTATCCTATCTCCAGCTAGGAATAAAACATTTATGTTTGAGGAGAAGAAGCAGTTCTAAACGAAAGTCAAAGGAGAGTGATGAAGAAAAACCTAGGTGATAAAATTTGTGCTTTAAGAGACCATGGCTTATGGCTCATCTCTTGATGTCTATCTAAAGCTTCATGCATTCATGGGTAGAGCTTTACAGAGGTGGCTGGATCTGGCATGTGTGGCATTGGGATGAAAGGTGTTTGGTGACTAAATTGGTTTGGCATGGTTCTGGGTGTGGATAATAAGAGGGCCCACCCTGGGGGGGCTTCTAGCCTGATTGAAAAGTAAAGGGAAGGATGGAAGGCAGCCTGCCATGCTGCTGCTTCCTGCTTCCCATGTCACGCACTGTTGCTCCCTGCCAGGCCACTCTGCCTGGCCACTGTGCCTCAGAGCCAGGTCACTATGGACTGAAACCTCTACAAACTGTGAGCTCACATAAACCGTTCTTCCTTGAACTGTCAGGGTAAGAAAAGAAGCATATAAAAATGTTTAAAAATACTAATTATTGGGGAAATGTAAGTCAAAATCAGCACACACCTATTAGGTGTCTCATATCAAAACAAAAAGAAATAGCAAATGAATGTTGGCAGGGATATGGAGAAATCAGAATTGTTGTACACTGTTGGTGGAGATATAAAACTACATGGTCTTTAATAGTGTGGCAACTCCTCAGAATAATACAGCATTATGATATGGTCCAGTTATCTCACTATCTGGGTGTAGAGCCCAAATACTTGAAATCATTATTTTTAAGAGATATTTTTATATCTATATTCATAAAATAATTTTTTGCAATATCCAAGAAGCAGCCAATGGGTGGTATAGATAAGCAAAATGTAGTACACACATCAGTAGAGTATGGTTTTGTCTTAATAAGGAAGCAAGTTCTGACACACACTACAACATGGATGAGCTTAGGTACCATTAAGCTAAATAAGGTTAAGTCAGTTACAAAAAGATAAACACAACTTGATTCCACTTACACGGTGTCATGGCTTGTGTCTAGCTGTCTCTCTAAAGCCTCCGGCACTCATGGGCCGGGTTTCTAGAGTTTGTGATTAATTCATGATCCAGTGCTGGGATTATGGATGTGAGTGTTACACCTTCCCTGGGGCAGATAGCCTAAATGCAGCATAATTAGGGGAGAGAGGCTTACTAGCGGCCACAGCCTCTGTTTCTCCCTTTGTGCTTTGCCATTTTGGCACTGCCACGAACTGCCGCCCTCTGCCACCTACCACTCTGTCTTGGAGCCAGCCAAATACAGACTAAAACCTCCACTAACTGTGAGCTAAATAAACCTTTCCTTCCTTCATTGTGAGTGTCAGATATTTTTTCCCAGCAATGAGAGAAAAGTAACTGAGACATACGAGTGCCCTAGAGTAGTTAAATTCACAGAGACAGAAAGTAAAATGGTATTTTCTAGGGCTGGGGACAGAGGGTGGTGGGGAGTTACTGATGAATGAGTGTGGATGTTGAGTTTGGTAAGATAAAAAGTTATGGAGACAGATAATGGGGATGTGGAGATGGAGGCACAGCAATGGAAATAAAATTAAAATTATTGAACTGTATACTTAAAAATAGTTAAGATGGCACAGTTTATATATTTTGGCACCCAATCTATGAAAATATCAGGAATGAAGGATGCCATGGTATTTCACATAATCTCCAGTCCTGCTCACCAGAATCATAGATTAGGATGGTATTTAAGATAGTAATATAAGTGAAGATAAAAGAGTGGGAATTTCTACGAAGGTTCTACTAAGACATTTCATGAGGACTGGTCAAGATGGAAATAGTTATGTGAGTGGAAACATAGTTAAGTTTCGGTCTTATGTAAGAGAACGTTATTAAACAAGTATGCTGCCTATTCCCCGTGGGTGTGGTAGGGGTTTATCTTCCACATTGTCCTTCAGGAGGACTCAGGGAGGCCCCACCATCTCATGTTGCTGCTCTCTCATTATGGCTTTTAGAGCCATTTAGGGGAAGAGAGTGGAGGAAGGTAATATGGGATGTTTTGAGTGTCATACTTAGGGGGACATATATTTTTCCATCTGAATGTTATTGATCAGAGCTATAGGTCTAATGTCAACTTAAGTGTAGATGGAGTTTATTTTTCCTGGATACCCAGGAAGAGAAAAATACAGTCCAAGTTTATAGATTGTTACAGCATTGTTTCTGCCTCAAGAAACTTCTCTAAGTGCCAGAAATTAATATGAGGATCTAATGTGAGTCACATATATTCTTCAAAAATCAGATCCATCAGTGGTAAGTCAATGGTAAAGCTGTTACCCACTTTTAGTGTTCTAGACAATTCCTTCCAATATCAATTAACCTGTACATGTCATCTTTCAAGGAAAAACAAGGTTTCTGATAAGACACATATAGAAGGATATAAAGTAAATAATGAAAAAGGGGAAACTAGTCAGCTTTGAACTTTCCAGACTTAATGGTGGAAACAGAATGTTGTCATTGTTCTGAGAGACCTGCTCCTGTAACCTGCCTCTTGCACTGGCTTGGATTTTGGTATTTTATGCAAGACACATACATAGTACACTAGAAAGCTTTTCAATAGCAGTTTTACAAGAGATGGCAAATTCTTGGGTCTTCTCAATAAGAAGACATAATATTAAATTGACTGATAAAAGCATTTCTTTGGGGAATGAGTACAATAATCTTTGCACATCTTCTGGCTATTTGATTTGATTCAGGGACAGAGCTTACAGGATTGAAGAAAATTAATATTTAGCAAGTCCCTGATCCTATCTCTGGATATCACTTGTCTCAGTGAGAATTTTAACATTAGATGGATAAACTATAATATGGAAATCAGTACCTCCTTTTTTTAAGTACAACTATTCTGTGTTACTGATCGAAGGAGATCCATATATTGTATTATTTTATTTTTTGGTACAGGGTCTCACTATGCACCTCAGACTCATACTGATCCTTCTGTCTTAGCCTTTCCAGCCCTGGGCTTTACATGTATGCATCACCATGCCCGGTCTCAAGATCCATATATTTTAAATAGACTCATACACATGGAAGGGTTAACATTATGGTGGTAAAATCCGAGAAACTAGCTTACATTTTCTCCTGAGTATAAATTTTATAGTAGTAGCTTTAGAACATAGCCTTTTAAATGTTAAAAACAATTGGTTAAATTAAATCAACTGCACCTTGCCAATTGCTATGTGAACTGGTTTTCACAGAGGTATTTGACAGAGATTTCCGAGAATCAAGGTGTATGACCTATTCGGGGTCAAATATTGTTTCCAACCGTGTAATCAGATTTTTCGCAGCCTGCCTCCGATGCTTTTAACCACCTGGTCATGTCCTTCCAACTCATTCAAGCATAAAGACACACACCACAGACACCTGGATGTCTCTCCACTTAGCACTTTGAATGTTTCTTTCTGCCGCCTCCTGACATAAACTTTGTCTTATTGAACTCTGTTCTGGCATCCAACTTGAAACTCCTTTCAAATTTTGTTTCAATTCCGGCACTTCGAACTTTGTACTGCTTAAACATCAAATGCGCTTCTGTGGCATCTTACTTTCAGTGGCCATCACTAGATCGTGGTTTGTGTGTGTTCTTCTGTGGCTTCGCATGCTGCTTTTGATGAATTGTCACCTCCAGCCTAAGATGTCAGCAATCCCTAACATTGAACCTCTGCTCATCACATGGACCAGCTGTACTTCTAGAAAAGGTATTTCAACAAAGTTGGAGGGGCTACAGAGATAGCTCACAAACATAAGCACCTAGCTGGCAAGCACAAGGACCCACGTTCAATCCCTGGCCTGCATGCTTTGTTGGCCCTGGAATACCAGGTGAGCCAATCTGCCCTAGAGCCAGGCATGGTGTTGCACGTTGTGGTACTGTCTCACACAGGGTTGCGCTCCTGCAATCCCAGCACTGGCAAATTTGAGACCAGGCTGGGGGCTACAAAAGTGAGCACAAAGCCAACCCAAACTGCATCTGGAGATCCTGTCTTGAGCAAACAAACAAAAAAACAAACAAACACCAGCACTACCACAACCACCACCACCAATATAACAAAGGTGGAGATACATCTGGCCTTACCTCTAGAAGTCTTTAATTATTTTTATATTCTTTGGGTAAACTTGAGGGGATGCCAGTTGAATCTAACATGTTAATTCTTCATGAAGAAAATGAAATGAAAGGTGGTTTTGTAAAACACAAAACAAACTAATAACATGGTCTATTATACATTAGGTGATCAAATGATGCTGTGAATGTTTAAATTAAAAGCTTGTTATAAAGCTGGACATGGTGGCACGTACCCTAATCCTAATACTCAGGAGGCCGAGGTAGGATAATTGCTGGGAGTTTGAGGTGAGCTTGGTCTACATAGTGAGTTCAAGGCTAGACTGAACTACACAGTGAGTGAAACCCTCTCTCAAAAACAAAAGAAAGCAAAGCAAAAATTTTTATCACAGTGAAGGCAGCATTGCCAAGAGTGATGGAATGTGTTTGACAGGAGGAATAGTTTGAGTGTTATGAATAGAAATATGTCTTTTACTGTAATACATTGTTAAGTTTAAATACCATATTTTGTGCTCGTTCTTTATTGATCCAACATTTATGGAAATTTCTTTCAAATGAAAACATTATCATATGTTATTCTGCACCTTATTCACAGACCTGGTACAATGTGGTTTCTACCTCTTCCTCAAAGTCAAAATGACTATGAGAGGCAAATGGTTTATATCAATTCAGGATGTGGTAGACCCAGAGACAGTGCCTCGGAACAGACTCATGAAAGATAATGTCCAGAACTGCTTCAGGAGGTGGTGAGAATGATGGGATAACTAAATTTGAAGAGAGGGAGAGTATTCCTAAGGGGGTCAAAGGCAGTATGTGTTTTACTGTAATAAATGAAATTTTTAAAAAATTCACTACATTTTCTGATGACACCTTGTACTTTGAACCGATTCCCAAGAAATGTGTATCTTGGCCATTAATTAGATTGATTTTATTTGCAAAATTTGAGGATGCTTTCTTTTTCAGAGATATTCAACTTAAGATTGGCTCCCCAAATACTTGCTAATGAATGGGCTTACTATTTTACAATTAGTCAGTGATTGACTAATTGGGTATAGAGGTTAACAAATTGTAAAGTTAAAGACCCTGGAATTCAATATATATTATTAGCATCCTTGAGCTAGAAAAGTCCCTGAGAGCTCCATGCATTTGTGTTTCTAAATACATCCTGTGATGTCTGACATTTTGATTTATGTAAAAGACTGCACTAGCAATGTTTATATGTTAGACCATCAAATTGGCTACGTGACTGAGCATCCATGCTGTTTTGGGGAAGCTTTCGCTGTGTAGGGCTAGGTAGTTGGAAGAAAAGAATCGTCTAGTTTGAACCTTCTGCTTCCATAGCAATGTATTCTTATTTTCTACTGGGTGTTAGGAGCAAAGCCCTGGAATGATCACTTCCCTGCTGGGAGCAGGGGAATGGGAATAAATGGGGAGTCAGAATGTCGCTTTTTAGCTCTGTATTTTGACAGAGGTTTCTGTGTATGCGTCCACTCCAGATTCTTTCTCTTGTGTTTCAGCTTAACTTCTGGACTTGAACTTTTCAGAGTCACTCAAGTTCTTCATGTGAGGTGAGAAATGTGTCTTGAATTCTCTGTGGCCCCAGAGAACCAAAGTAAAGCTGACATTAACATAGTTCCCAAAAGTTCCCAAAGCTTAACATGCTGCTAAATTATTTAAAAGGATTGACACTTCTTTATCTTATCCATATGCATTACTTGGTTATCCAGACAGTGCTGTGAGTGATGGCGAGAAATTTTAAAGATAAGGTTAATCAGAATATCCTTCTTTGTTAAAAGTCACCTCTGAAGCAAGATTAAAAAAATGCATTTTCCGTGGGACAAAAATTGACCTCAAAAATATAATTCTACTACATTGTGCTGGTACGGCTCTTCAATCAGCTTTCAAAATGAGTTTGTATGAGCCCTGTTACCTGCAGTAGGGCTACTTGTGGTCTATGGCATTAGACACCAGGAAAGGAAAGGTAGAAGCCAAGAAAGGTGTAGGTAAGCATGCACCTCATGGTTACTGGGTCAGCGTGGATCCTGGATTCTGGAAAGCCACAGGTCTTTCTTCATTGACCCTTGTCTTATTTAATCATAAATAAATACTTATGTTGGGTTGGGTCATGCTGCAGTATTGTTTTCTGCTCTAAAATGAATGCCCATGAAAATGGGAGTGTGTGCTACAGACTACAGTTTGTTCTCAACCTCTCAGGGGGAGCTTGCCTAGGTAACATTTCTGCTTGCTTATTATTTCTGCATCCTGGGTCCTAGCGCTGCCTTTGGTTACTCCCGTGACTTGACACAGATTCTGCAGCCTGGGTGTGCAGTAAATACTTACAGTGGTGGTAAAGGAAGCCAATGTGCTTATCTTCTGGGGATAATTTAAATTTGACTTTTACTTTTAGACCTACAGGATAGCTATAAAAAAAGAAAAAATGATGAGTGGATTGAGTGCTTGGCAAGGGCAAAGGCTTGAGATTCCTGGCTGGGGAGAGAGGCTGTGAGGGAACTTCAGTGAGTGTGCTGGTGAGTCTGTTGACGCCACACACGCTGCTCCTTAGCTGCAAGGCCTGCTGGGAACACTGCCGCAGTCTGCAAAATACTATGAATCTGTGGAGGGAAGCACACGAGCTGGTGCTGCTGGGCTGCTGAGAATTCTCAGTGGCGTCTCTCTGGAAACGCTCTGAAGAAAGAAACTAGGGGAAAACTGGAGAAAATAATCACAACCATAAGAGATCTTTTTTCTAAGGAACAGAGTTGGTGGGGGAGCACTTATGAGATTGGTAAAGTAAGCAGGATTTAGATTGTAACAGACCTTCCTGTCCAGTTAAATGATGAACTTTATTTTATGTTTTAAAGAGAGAAGCACACTCCTTAATTTTGGGGGTGCTTTTAATAGCTACCAGGAAGGCTCTAATTTTCCTAGGAATGAAAAGAATTTATTATTATTATTATTATTATTATTATTATCATTATTTCTGTATTTTAGGGAAGGGTCTACAGGGTGGGTGTTCAGGGTCTCATTACTAGATCAGACTTGTAGTGATCCGCCTGTTTACAGCCTCCCAAGAGCTAGGATTACAGGCATGGGCCACCATGCTCAGTCTCAATTGCCATCTCAGTGCACCCTGGGGATGGGGCCCTCATGGCAGGTCCAGGGATTGAACCTCCAGCACCTGCATCTTCTTGCAGGTGCTTCAATCTGCTGAGCAATTTGGCAGGCCCTTGAGGACTTGTTTTATTTTTCAAATATCTTGGTATTTTTCCAGGTGGACAGAAACCCAAGACAGAAATATTAACTCTGATAAAAGGGACCAAGGGAATTTTGGAGATGGCAATTTAAATATGCATTGCCTTGATACAGAGGCCAAAGAAAGTAAAACAGTGGCTAAACCCTAAAGGATTTTTGCATTAAACTAAGGAAGACAAATGTTACAGATGCTGTATCCAAAATCATGTGGACCTGAGTGACTTTTTTCTCAACCATAGTGGTCATGGATCCATAGATCTGCTACTACTTTAGCTTGAACTTCTTTGGACTTCTGTCCATATGGTAAAATGGGAACCCAACCAACATAACTCTTTTTCCTTCTATACCAAATATTAGGAACTATAGCCACAAAAACTAGACCCTGGTTCGTGCCCAATCTACCTTAAACACATTTCATCTTCTGTGAAGAGTTGCAGATGCTTCACCTGTCAAATGTGGAGTTTGAGATCTGCTTTCTCTATACACATAGCTATTAGCAGTATTAAAGGGAGAATGCTTACTAATGCAATATTTAAACTGTCATCTCAAATTGTTGAATTGCAAATGATAGTTTTTAATATTGATGAGTCCTAATGACAGGATTAAAAATCATGTTCCTATTCCAAAGTGCTGGTTTTGCAGTGTGACAGGGAGATTTGGCATAAGATAGAGCAAGGGCATAAGATTTTGTTTATTGAAAATTTACCTAATATTTTTCATGCTTAGTTTTTAAAGATAAAAATTTATGTGATAGCTACTTTGAAGGATGTGGCAGAAACAGATTATGTGAATGATTTTATTATAATGTATAATATGGAAATATATGAATAATGTAACCAGAATAATATGAACCTTGGTCCACAGTAGATGTTTAACAATGGCAGCTTCACTATTGTGCCATTCTTACCATGACTGCCTTTTATGTCCTGTGAATTGATTTCTTCAAATAAAATACATGGTTACTCAACTCTCAGGTTCAGTGTAACAGGTGAAGATTTCATTGTTTGCCTATAAACATGAGCCTTGTTAAACAAAGTGCCACATCCTTGTCCCGCTAGCTTGGAAGCATAATACACCGAGAAAATAGATTCTGGAACAGTGACAGCTGAAATGAAGCCACAGCTTGGTTACTCTTTTCTCAGAGACAGGTGAAAGAATCTTCTGACCATCAGTTTCTTTGTCTGTAATGTGAAAGACAACAACTCTTTGCCTGTGAGTATTTCTAAAATAATGAAAAGCTCCCAGTGTGGCAGCTGGGATATAACACATGCTTGGTGAAGACAAGAGTCCTCAGGTCTTGACCACTTCAAAATAAAAAGATCAACAATCCCAGGGTGGAGTGGATGTTCTTTCTTCTGAGCCTCATGTTTTCACCTATTAATTGAAGGGTGGCTGAGATCAGAAATTTAAAAACTGTAGCCTGTGGGCTGTATTTCCTTCACAGATGGGCTCTGACTAAGCAATGAATATACCTCTGTCTCAATCTCTATTTCTTGAGCTATCATTTATTTTTAGTGCACTGGACTGGAATGCCTTTAGGAGAGTGAGGCCTCACGCACTCCATATCCCTCATCATTTTCTGTTGTCTTCTGCCAGACATTTTTAATATTAATTTTATTGAGAAAGAAATAGCAGTCAGACAGTTCCAAAACAGGTTAGTAGGACAGTTATAATAATTAATAAATTGCATATTGTTGTCTTCATAGTGATTATTCATAGTACAAGATACAGATATGATATCTTGTCTAAACACTGTTAGTCTAAATCTTTCTTCTCATTGAACTAAGAGAAACTGAACTAAGGGAAATTGTCTGTAGAGCCTATTTTGTACATACATATATATATATATATATATATATATATATATATATATATATATATATATATACATTTTTTTCATGACAAAATGGGCCTTCATTTATATCCACCTTTTTTGCTAGTTTTATCAGAGATGGGTATTCTATTGCCATTCAGATATTGTAGGTGTGTGAATTCAGCAAAATAACCCAATGTGGTCCAGTAGTCCATAATAGTAGTGGGTTATCCGTAGGACTGGCAATACCAGAAGTTGTTGACTTGAGCCTTTTACAGCTCAACATATTTATATGGCTTTACTTTTTATACCTTGTTTTTATACTTTTCTGCTGGATGGTTAAGACCAAGATAAAGCAAGACCTGTATAACAAGAAATGTAACTTTTCTATCTGACAAGGCTGTCAGACATTTGAACTTTTCACAGCTGAAATAAACCATCATTTTCCAAGGTAAGACCTAGAGAATGTTAAAACTTCAGATAAAGCTCATACTTAAATAAATTTGCGAAGCAGTAGTTGAAGCTAAACAAATTAAATAATCTCATTAGTACCGAACTTCACAAGAACCAGTGTAGGAAGTGGCATAGCAGGTCTCAAATGCATCTGTTTTAAAATGGAATTCCTACCTTAGATCTGGACATGCCAAAGGATTAGCAAGTCATCCACTAGGTAATCCACTTTGGGAAGTACCAGGTGATCTGTAATTTTGTCAAATGGTAACTTGTTCCCAAAGATTGGGTCTAAGGGTTTGAAATATTGATTTGAACTATACACAGAAAATAAAAAGGGAACACAAAAGCTCATTTCCACAAATATATGGAAAGACTGATGGAATTGTCATCAAAGTTTGTAGTTTCAAAGCCTACTGCATTTATGCAGAATCCATTAAAAGAAACCCTAGTCTTTTAAAGTCAATACTCTTTGCAAGTAATTGACTTACTAATACTTTAAGTTTGACATTTATTGAAATGCAGCTCATTTCATATTGAAAGGAGTCACCAAGAGGTTACATCGGCTTGATGTTTGCCCTTCAGAGTGTTATGTGAAATGGACTTCTTTTTCTCTGACCTTAAGCATTTAAAATGATTATGAAAATTTGTGTCCACATTTAGGAGAATTATAAGTGCCCTGTGTGAAGTTCAAGAATTCTTTGGCATAAAAAAAGGATCAATAGTAATAAGACGGTTATCCAGATGTAGTCATTATTTTTATGTTTTCATTTCTTTGAGCATAGTACTTATAACCATTCATCAACAGGACTACCTACCATGTTTCCTTTTGTATAAACTCAGTGAATGTATGTTTAAGTGATGCAGATATTTTGGCATTAAAAAATCTGTTAATATCTTGTCTGATTAGAATGTGTTCATTTGGTTGATTTCTTATTTTCAGGCAAGTGATTTTAATTTGTAAGTCATTCACTTGTATACATATATGTGTATATATATATATATATATATATATATATATATATATTCATATATTTAAGTGTATTTAGTACAGTGTCTACAGGGTCTCACTACACAGATCAGATTTGTAGTGATCCTCCTATTTGCAGCCTCTCAAGCGCCAGGATTACAGGTGTGCACCACCACACCCAGTCTCAATCTAGTCTCAGTGTGCCCAGGGGTGGGGCCAGTACGGCACACTGGAGATTGAACCCCAGTCCCTGCGTTTGCCTAAGCAGGTGCTTTAATCTTTTATCTGGATGGCTCTTGTATACTTATTTTTGATATTTTATTCAGCCTCAGAGTGATTCCATGCCTCAGAATCCTATCCCTAGACACAATTTACTACTGCATATGTGTGTGTGTGTATGTGTGTGTGTGTGTGTGCATGTTTCAAATAATAGATTTATGTGATCATTAAGCTGCAGAATAAGCCTATGTTAGGTGAATTTATTGGGAAAAATATTCCTAGCAAATAAAATTTGAACTTTCATTTTTATATTTGTTTTCTACTATTTTCTCATTTTTCTTCCTTTTCTTTTACCTCTTTCTCTTGTTGTTCTATTATATTTTCCTATTTTTCCTTAATTGAAAAGAGTAAAACAAAATTTTATAACACAATGATAGAAGAATAGTAATATTTAATACGTGAAGTTTACCTTTAAAGTAGTTACTTGGAGTACAAGGTATGAGCATAAAAGTTCTCCAAATGATAGTAGCACAAATCTTTTTTTCAGTGAACTAAGAGGGCTAAGAAGACAGCTTGGCAGCATAAGCACCTGCCTGGCAAGCACAAGGTCCTGAGTTCTATCCCTGATACAAAAAAAAAAAAAAAAAAAAAAAAAAAAAAAAGAAAGTCAATGAACTAAGAGAAACTCTTGGTATACTTATCTTGTATTTTATATTTTTCCTTTTCCCTTCCTTCTGTTTTGCTTTCCCCCATCTTGGCTCCTTTTTTCTTTTGAACAATTTCTTCTCATTTCTCAATATCTACTGTACATTTTGAGCTCTTTCAGTTTGTCACACCATAGAGACAACACAGTGTTTACACAAATGAGCCTTATTTATTTCACTTGTGAGTATGGTCTCTAGCCCAGCCCCAGGCCTGGCGTGTGAGTGAGAACTTCCACTGTACTCTTGGGACCCCTTCAGACCCAGCCCAAGCCCAGGCCCAGTGAGTGTGTGGGAGAGCTTCCACACTCCCCCTTGCCTTCTGGATCCCTCTGGACTCAGTTCAGGCCTACTTGTGAGTGAGTCTTTCTGTCTTGCTCTCTGGACTCCTCCAGACCCAGCCGAGGCCTGGAATACAGGCCTGGGGTGAAACTCTGCAGCTGAAGTCCCTGCATAGAGGCTAGGGGCCAGAAGCACCTACCTAATCCAGGAGCAGAATATCTTATCAGAGGGGCACAGCAGGTTCACTTTCAAGGATTGCAGCAGGAAGGAGCTGAGCACAGCATCCAGATCCAAGCCAGGCAGTACTGGATGAACTCAAACTCTGTAGATCTGCACCCAGATTTCAGTAGATGCTAAGGTTAGAACTGCATCAAAGCTCTGCACCAAAGGTCAGAGGACAGGGCTATAAAAAGTGGCAAATAGAAGGAGCAAAATGCAATTTCAGGCCCTGAGCCCACCTAGAACAAGTGCAGAAGACACAAGCACAGAAGAAACCGGGAATCACATAGCTGAAATGTCTGAATAGCCTCTGAAGTAAAAAAAAAAAAAAACCTGCAGAAAGGCATAGAGAAACTCAGATCAGAAATAACATCTGAAATAAAAAAGAAATCTCTAAATTAATAGCATCTGGAGTAAAGAATCAAATGCAGAAACGTGGGGGAAATCAGATCAGAAATAATCTCTGAAATATAAAAGGGTAAGTATAATGAAATAATTAATAACTGCTTCTCAAGAAGACACTAATAAAAAAATAGAGATAAGAAAAACAATGGAATCCTTCAATGAGCAGTATAAGAAAGAAATAGCTTGCATGAAGCAGAGTCAAAGAGATATAGAGGAACTTAAAATCTCAATTACAAGCTTGCAGAACTGTTTGAATGAAAGTGAAGATAGAGTTTCAGATCTTGAAGACACTGTTTCAGCTAGTGAAAAGGTAAGAAAAGATTTCTTAAAAACAACTAGGATGCAGGAAAAAAAAATAATTCATCACCTGCAAGATGATGGAAAGATGAACAGTGTGAGACTAATAGGCCTCAGTGAGAAGAAAGGAGTCAATACACATGACAGATGACTGTCTGCTATTACTTCTGCCTATATTCTTTTTATATCATGTGTATTGACTCCTGCCACCTCAGTCTTAATCAGTGGTGGAAGACCGGTCTCAGAACTGATTCTCCCAATTGGCCATTTAAGTTTAACAGTGAAAGACTGGTTAATGATAACAATGCATCGTAAAACCTTCAGAAGGAAATCAATGTTTTGTGGACTGTTTTTTTTTTTTTTTTTTGTGTGTGTGTATGGCAGTTTTTAAGTTATTAGTTTTTAAAATCAGTACTTTTAATGGAAACAACTTGACCAAAAAATCTGTCACAGAATTTTAAGACCCAGTTTAATGAGGAAAAGAAAAAAAAAAGAGAAATAATAGCAGAAAACTTTCCAAGGGTAACTGAAGCATACAGAACTCCAAATAACATCAACCCAATTAAAAACACACCCAGACATATCATAGTCAAGATCCCAGAAATCCAGCACATGAGTGTGTCTCATGTGTTGAGAATGTGTTGAAGACGGTGTTGCAGCTAGTGAAACGGTAAGAAAAGATCTCTTAAAAACAGCTAGGATGCAGGAAAAAATAATTCATTACCTGCAAAATGATGCAAAGATGAACAATGTGGAAACAACCCAAATGACCATCAGGAGAGAAAAGATGTAGTCTTTTTATATACAATAATAGAATACTACTTGAGCCCATTTACCTATATGGGTCTCAAGTTTATCCTTCTTCTTCTTTTTTTTTTTTTTTTTTTTGTCTTTTTGAGACAGGGTCTCACTATGCAGTTCAGGCTGGCCTCGAGCTCACTTTGTAGCTCAGGCTGGTCTCGAACTCACAACAATCCTCCTGTCTCAGCCTCCCGAGTGCTGGGATTACAGGCATGTGCCACCACGCCCGGCAAGTTTATCCTCCTTTAGGGCTTACTTTTTACTTGTTGCTGGGACAAATACCCAACACTCAAAAGAAAGGAAGGAACAGTTTATTTAGTTCACGGTTTGTGGAGGTTTCAGTTCATATTCTACTCGCTACAAGGCAAGCGACAGCAGTTCATAGTGGCAGAGAACAATGAAGAGCAGAGGAGGAGTGGCAGCTGCGGCGTCCATCAAGCCTCTCTTTTCCTTCTACGCTGACTGTGAAGACTGGCGCTCCATCGTGAAGATTGTAGCTTCTCTGAAGACCGGGACTTCTCCGAGGAGGCAGGGCAGGGTGGCAGAAAGCCTTCCTCAATTCCTTTATATACGCTTTCTGTGCCGAGTCACTCTGGGGTGGCCCATGGCCCTAGGGTTGAACCAGTTGCACCCCAGTGCCAGCCCAATAGCACCCCAGGTTGGGCCCTGCCCACTTGCAGGGCTAGGCCCCCATGCCGAGCTGCTTGAGCCAAATTGACACAATGTATCAACTAACACAAGGGCAAAGTAGTATTCTATTCTATAAAAAGGCTACATCTTTTCACACCTGATGTTCATTTGGGTTGTTTCCACGATTTAGATATTACAAATTGTGTCGCTATATATATATATATATATATATATATATATATATATATATATATATATATATATATAATGTTTTCATTCTTCTGGGAAGATATTCAGATGGGTCAAATAGGACCACTAGTCATAGTATTTTTTTCTTTTTTCTAGGAAACTCCACACTGATTTCCATAGAGGTTGTACCAGTTTACACTCTGAACAAAAGTGAGGGAGGGAACCTTTTTTCCCCCTGACAGCCCCTTCAGCATTTGTTATTGGTTGACTTTTTGATGATAGCCATTCTTTCTGGGGTGAAGTTGAATCTCAGTGTTGTTTTAATTTGCATTTCTCAAATGAATAATGATGTTAAACCTTTTTTTCACACATTTCTTTACCATTTGTATTTCTTCATCTGACAAGTATGTATTCATCTCAGCTGTCCAGTTTTAAATTGGGTTTTTGAATTTGGGAGCCCTGGTTTTTTTTCAATTCTTTGTATATTATAGATAGAAGTCCTTTGTCTAGATTTCCCTTTGTTCTAGGTAGAAGTCCTTGTATAAGGGACAATTGGTTAAAAATTTTTAACACACCTGTGGGGTGTGTTTTTGCTTTGTTGGTGATTTCTTTTGATGTGTAAAAGCTTTTCAATAAGATGAGATTCGTGGTTGATTCTTTGCAGTATTTCCTGTGCTGTTTGAATTTTGCTCATGAACTCTCTGCATTCCCCTGTGTCTTCAGGATTTCTACCTACTTTGTCTTCTAGTAGATTGAGATGTGTGTTCTATTTTGATTTTGTTTAGTTTATAGTGGTAGACATAAGTCTAACTTTAAGTTTTGGTGTGTAGAAAGCAAGTTCTTCTAGCACAATTTATTAAAGAGGCTATATTTCTTCCAATGAACACAGTGTTTTCTTTGGCTCTTTGTCAAGGATAAGGTGGCTGACTATGCTTGGAGTTGTGTCTGCACCTTCTAATCTATTCCGTTGATCCTGTTTTTTTCCCATAATATCCTGACTTTATCACAGTAGCTTTGCAGTGTAATTTCACATCAAGGATTCTGAAGCCTCTTATCTTGTTTTTGTTGCCCAGAGTTGTTTTTGCAATTCTTCCTGTTCCAAATCAATGTTTAGAATAATTCCTCTAAATCTGTGAGGCATGCTAATGGTATTTTAAGTGAGACTGCATTAAATCTGTATAACAAGTTTTGGAGTATGGCCATTTTCACAATGTTGGTTCTTCTTATCCATGAGCAAGGGATATCTTTCTATTTTCTTCAGTTTTCCTTTGCAGGGTACTGTACTTTATATATATATAGATCTTTTGCTTCCTGTGTTAGATTGATTGCTAGGTATTTCATTTGTTTGGATGCTATTGTATGGGTATGTTTTCCCTAATTTCTCCCTCAGTGAATTTGTTGTCTGTGTACAGGAATGCTATTAAATTCTGAGTGTTGACTTTGTGTCCAGCTATGTTACTGAATTTGGTTGTTGAATTTGCAAACCTTTTGGTGGCAGTTTTAGGATCCTCTATGTAGAGCATCATGCCATCTTCAAATATTAATAATTTATCTTCTTCTTTTCTTATCCTCATTACTTTTATTTCTTTCTCATGTCTAGATGCCCTGGCTAGTGGATATCTTTGTCTTGCTCCTGATTTTAGAGTAGAAGCTGTCAGCTTTGTCCATTCAGTATGATGTTAGCTGTTGGTTTGTCATAGATGGTTTTTAAGAGATTTTGACAAAGACCCTGTATTCCAATGTTCTGTAGGATTTTTTTTTTATTTTTTATCATGAATGGCTGTTGGACTTTGTGAAATGCTTTTTCAGCATCTATTGAGATAATCATGAGGTTTTTGTCTTTGGCTCCATCAATATGGTGTATTACATCTAAACTTTGCTTCTATTGGATCATCCCTGCATTCTTGGAATGAATCCTGCTTTGCCATGGTGTATAATCTTCTTGGTTATTTGCTGCATTCTGTTTTCCAGTTTCTTATTGTGGACTTTTCCATCTATGTTCATTTGGGAGATTGGCCTGTAGCTTTCTTTTTTTGGATGCATCCTTTCCTGGTTTTGTTATTAGTGTAATGCTTGCTTCCAGGAACGATTTTGGAAATATTGCTTCCTTTTGTAATTTCATTAAATGATTTTGGACAATTTTTTATATAATTGCTTAGTTTTGACAGTAGTGGCAGTAATTCTCTTAATTTCTTATAGAATTCAACATGAGGACCTAGGCTTTTCTTTGTTGGTAAGTTTTAATTATATATTCAATTTCATTAAATGACATTGGGATATTTCAAATTTTTATCTCTTTTTGACTCAGTTTGGGCAACTCGTTTGTGTTGAGGTATCTGCCCATTTCTTCTGTGTTTTCCATCTTATTAGAGTTCAAGTTCTCGAAGTAGATATTGATGGTGTCAATTTTTTCAGGATCTGTTGTGATGTCTCTCTTTGCTTTCCTTACTGCTAGAATTCAAGTCTTTTCTTCGCTCTTGTTGATGGGGTTGGATAAGGGTTTATCATTTTTACTTAATCTAAGAACAAACTCTTTGATTTTGTGTATTGCCTTCTTAATCTCAATTATATTATTTTCTGGTCCTAGCTTTATAATTTCCTCACTCATACAAGCTTTGGGTTTAATTTTTTTTTTATTTTTCGGGAAGTTTGAGGTTCAACATTAAGTTGTTCATTTGAGCTTGTTCTGTTTTCCTGATGTGAAAATTCATCACTATAAATTTCCCTTGTAAGACTGCTTTCATTGTATCCCTGGCATGTTGAATTAGCATTATCATTTAATTGTTGATACTGTCTAATTCCCTCCTTAATTTGGAAATTAAAAAAATACTCTCCTGAACAACCAGTGAGTCACAGAGGAAATTAAAGAAGAAATTTTTTTTTCTATTTTTTGCCTCTTATTCCTTGCTTAAAAAATATTTTTGTAGAAGATCTCTGAAATAATTTATATTTTTATGTTTTATCTCAAAAGGTATCTTCAACACAGGGAATATGTCTTCGTTATATTTTATTAAATGATTCAGCTTTTTAACTCTTAAGATTCGGTAGAATCTTAGAAGCCATTAGTGTAACTTGGCAGCGATTCTCTAGTAGGTTCCACAAGAACTGTAAGCTCTGCTAGAACATTTTTCAGGGCATCCTTTCATGTATTAGCAGCTGGTACTTCGGCAACTTAATTTGGTATGGTGGGGGTTTCTCTCCAGAGCATCATTAAAACAGGATAGCCTCCATTTCAAAGCCATGGTTCCAGTGTCCCAAAGACTGAATTATAGAAATCCAAACAATCAATAGTTACAATGGATAGAGAAAGAGCTAAAACTAGGGAACAAATCAAGAATAAGATTCTGCAGAGAAAAGTAGAATACAAAAGACATGCCCAGTGATCTATAGAATGAATTCAATGAGCTCCTATGAATAGCATTAACTGGAACTTGTCCTCACAGGCAATCAGAAGTTATGTGTAGCCTCAAGAGTAAGAGCTGAGGTGACTCGTGCTTGAGAAGACATTCACTTGACTTCCTTCTCCCTTCTGGAGTGAGAGAAATGAGCTTTCTTACCTGTACCTCACAGGACAAAGGGTTTCTGCAGCAAATGGACTTTATTATTTGAGACTAGGTCAGGGATTTTTATGCATGTACTTGAATTTTGTAACTTCCTTACCAAATCCCACAGAAGTAGAATCTGAGAACCTGGCTGAATGTGGGGATGGAGTGAGCCTAGATCCCTATAGATTGTGAAGTTTAAAGGAGCTCAGAGCCTATGATTAGAAGTTCAGAGACTAAAGAAAATTGTGTTCTTGATGGACTTTATGGAAGTATAAATCTGATAGATGTCAAAGAGGCAGATTCTGGGGAAAACAATGCAAAGAAGACAGATTTGGGTTGGTAGTTAAGTAGTAATAGCTCTTGAAGGGAGGGGGTCCCTGAAATCTTGTAATGTGTGTAGTCAACTGGGCTATTTGGGTTTTCTTACTGTGACAAAATATTAGAGAAAAATCACGTTAAATAAAGAAGTATTTACCTTGGCTCACAGTTGTATACATTCTAGGCTGTGGTCAGGTGGTTCTACATCTTTTAGGCATGTGGTGAGGCAGAAAGTGTGGTAGAGAAAAATCTCCTTATTTGGGAAGTAGCAGAGATGGGCAGGGACTCACCAAGTCATCTATTTAGTCCAGTTAAACCCCTTTCTCATAAAGTTTCCACCACCTAAAATGCTATCAAATTATGAACCCAGAGACAAATCACTCCACTGATCAGGTACGAACCCTTATAATCCTATCACTTTCCCAAAGACTGGGCCTCTGTACATTGTTGCATTGGGAATCCAGCCTTTAACTCAGGAAGTCTTCAGAGATATTTAAGATCTGAAGCATAACACCATCTAATTATAGAACTCTTTGTAAAAGGTATCTGATAACTAAAAGAGGACTTGAAGGATAACATGACTTCTTTTAAATGCATCTTCCCACCAAACCTTCCACCCTATTCCAGGTCAAACAGAAACAGGAGTGGACTCACTTTGTATCCTCCCAGTGGATCGAGGTCTCAATAGTAAAGGAATGCATGGGGAACAGGTTTTCCAAATCAATCCTCTGACAAACGTTTACATTTTAAAACCAAAATTTACAAAAATTACATTCCTGAGAAGTAAAGACAAAAAGGAACTTTTAATCAACATAGGAGTTGGTACTGCAAGTTAAGCTAAAAGTAGCTTTATTTTGAGGATGAAAGTTTAGGGAAAATTTTTGGAATGAAAATGGTTTATATTTTGGGACATCATATATAAATCATTTTAATTGTGATAGATATTTTGATGGTCATTTGAGTAATGTGATTTGCCAAATAAATATCAAGTACATCTTTGAAGTAATGTAGGTGAAGCCTGATTCATTCTGCTGACCTGAGAAAGTCTTCTGATACCTCCTCTGAAGTGTTCACATACGTTAGAGAATGCTGTGCTAAATTATAAGCCAATGATCCAAGGTAATGAGTGTTTCCTTCTAGAAGTTTGATTGATGTAATAACTCCAGGAAGGGTCAATCTTTCTGAGACAGAACAAATAGCACCAATAGGAAAAAAAAAATAAATGTATCCACAGTAGAAACAAATGAGGAACAGCCTTTAAGACAAAATGCTTCCATTTCTTGGGGGATTTATCAAGTACTTTAGTTGTGTTATGAGTTCTTCTAGATTGGGAATTTCTCAGCAAACTTTTTCTGTACAAGGCCAGCTAGCAAATATTTTAGGCTTTAAAAGCCATCTAATCCCATTCTCATTGCAATGTCCTTCTTCCATCCTCAAAGCACAAAATGTAGGCATAGAAAATATACAAGTGAGGGATAGGGAGATAGCTCAGTGGTGTAAGTACCTGCCTGGCAACCTGAAGGTCCTGAGCTCAATCCCTGGTACCAAAAAAAAAATACATAAGTGAATGTAAGTGGCCATGTTCTAGTAAAAATTTGTTTATAAACCAGTCAGGGAGCTAAGTCTAGATGCAGGCTACAGTTTTCTGACCACTATGCCTGAGGTGATCAAAAGAGAAGGTTGTGTTTTGCTTTTGTGGAGACTTCAGTGGTGGGAAAGAAGCAGCTTGGCATGGACCTGAAGGAGAAATATTTTGGTAAAGAAGATCCATGAAACTGAATTGAGATGCACTTGGTGTGTCCAGGAACAGAAAGGAGGTGCATAGAAGCAGAGTGGGTGTGTATAAGATTTCTTCCTTTCCTTCTGGTTTGCACTACATAATGACCATGTTCATCATGGGATAGTGGTTCATGGGCATAAGACTTCTCAATTCTTTTGACTCCTTCTTCCTCCCTCCTCTACTTGCAGAAGAGCTATCTTCCCATTTCCTATTACTTATTTTTAATTTTGATCTTTACCTGATTTATACCTTGGGTTTCTCAGATAAGAGAAATCATGCAATACTAAAGCTTATGTGTCTGATTTCTTTCACTTAACATTGAGGCTCAAGGCACAGTAGAACTTCATTGTGCATAAACAGCATATTTTCTTTATCAAGGAGAAAATTTTTATTTTTATTTTTTATTTATGTTTATGGTATAAAGCCTTGCCATGCAGCTTGGACTTCTAGTGATCTTCCTGTTTCAGCCTCCCCAATGATGAGATTATAGGACCACACCAAGCCCAGTCTCGGTGGCTGGCTCAGCACACTTGGGTGTGGGGCCAAAATGACATGTGGTACCATGGATTGAACCCCGGTCCCTGTGCTTGCTTTCCATGCAGGTGTTTAGTTCACTAATCTATTCCCCAGCCTGAGGAAATTATTTTTTATGGAAATAATTCCAAAGTAACTGTATATATGATGATTTTCAGCTTGGAATTTTTTAATACTAAAACACTGGACAATAGTACAATAGTACATTTTCAGCTTTCTCTTGGAAGGGAATGTGCCTTATTTATTCAGCAATGCAGCATCAATAAAGGGAACTATCTATAAATGTTTGTTGAAATAAGCAATCTAAGCTTATCGGAAGACTTACTATGACAAGTGAATTTTTCTAGTGGTGTTAAGATTACCATATTAATCTGGAATGTCTTCATGTGCAATAACAGAAACCTTAAGAATGGCTGTAGAGAGATTGGGCGTGGTGATGCATGCCTGTAATCCCAGCTCTTGGAAGGCTGGAAATAAGATCACTACAAGTCTGATCTGTGTAGTGAGACCCTGTAGACCCTATGCTAAATTTTTAAAAAACAAAAGGAATGGCTTATGGAGATGTGAATTGATTTTTCTCACCTGGCAAGACCTCCAGGGGCAGGTGAGCACACAAGCAGGTTCAAGGGCTTAGTAACTTCATGGCCAGTATCCTTGAGCATGTGAGGATTTTCCACCAGCATACACAGAATAGCTTCCAAACAGCTAAGAAACACATTTAGGTGCAAATTATGGAAAAGGAGGAGAAGGAACAGGGAGGGAAGGGTCAGCAGTGTCTATTACCCCTTCTTCCCTTTTCAATGGAGTTTCCTTTAGGTTTCATTGCCAGAATTTAGTCACAGGACCTTGTCAGCTGCAAGGAAGAGGAGAAAAGTAGGAAATGGATTTACCATGATTACATTAGATAAGTCATGATTCATCACTAGGCTGGGCATATTGCCAACTTCAAATAAAATTAAGTTTCTTTTGGTGAAGTGAAGGGGAATGGAAATTAGGTAGGCCGCTCTGAAGATTAAATGTCATTGTGGAAATGCTAATTACAGAGGAAATGAAATGAACAAAGTGAAGAATTGCATTTTTGGTGCAGTCACCCACATTAAGGTAAATTACCAAGCACTTGGTCAGGACTTGTGAATAATACCCATTCCCTACCTTA
This sequence comes from Ctenomys sociabilis, assembly GCA_004027165.1. NCBI lineage: Eukaryota > Metazoa > Chordata > Mammalia > Rodentia > Ctenomyidae > Ctenomys > Ctenomys sociabilis. Next base: position 26,477 of record PVKA01014657.1, read on the forward strand.
TTTCTCATCACAACTCTGTGATTTAGATAATATTTTTCATCTCTGTTATAGTTGAGTAAACTAAGATTTAGAGAGGTTAAACAATGCAATGAAGGTCACACCGCTAATAGGAAGACCAGCAAAGACTGAAAATCAGTTTTCTAATTCTAAATCCTGACTTCTTCCTATGTAAGATTCCTGTCCAGAATGACTCTTTATGGGGCAGAACAAGGTGCAAAGAGCAGCAAATGTATTCAATAGAACACAGATGATTGAAACAATTTATATTTTAAGTTTTGGATATAAGTGAGGACACACATGTGACTTCAACATTATAACCTTTTAATGATCTTATGGCTAACACAAATTAAGGGAGATTTCTATTTCATGAAATAAATAAGGAAGTAAATAATTTATTATTTTTAATGTCTGTTGATTTTTACTTATGTATTTGTCTTGAGATTTAACTACAGTAAGTTAAAATGTTAAAGGTACAGTTTAATGAATTTGTGCATTTTTTAATTTTTATTTTTTTGTATTTTAGAGAAGGGTCTACAAGGGTGTTCAGGGTTTCACTACTAGATTGGACTCATAGTGATCCAACTGTTTACAGCCTCCCAAGAGGGAGACTCCCATGCCCCACCATGCCTAGTCTCAATTGCTATCTCAGTGCACCCCAGGGACAGGGCCAGCATGGCAGGCTCAGAGATAGAACTGCTGGCCCCGGGGCCTGTTTGCAGGCTCTTTAATCCACTGAGCTACTTGTCTAGTGTTGAATTTGTGCATTTGTATAATACTATGGAACTATTACCCAAATCAAGATATGGAGTAGATCCAGGGTCCTGGAACCTCCTACTGTACCCTCTCCTACATGAATGTCCTACCAAAGCTGACTGCTGTTCTGGCTTCTAGCACAATGGGCAAGGTTTTGCCTGCTGTTCGTGGTCAAATTCACAGAATTTTATAACATGTACTTTAAAGAAAGCTTCACTTTCTCATTTTACATTTCACATGTCACATTGATTTCTGTAGGTTTTGTATATCAGTTGCATTCTCTTTCATTACTGGGTAGTGTTTTACTCTACCTGGCTATGATTTATTTGGTTATTCTACTCTGCATAAACATTTGGGTCATTTCCAACTTCTGTGTACTTAATAGAATTACTATCAGTATTTTTTCACAACTGTTGTATGATACACAACTCATTTCTGTGAGTCTATATGCAGGAGTGTGGTTGCAGCATGGTGGGACATGTGTACGCTTCGTTTTGGGAGAGTCTATTAAACATTTCCTAAGCTCGTTCCAATTTATCTGTCCGCCAAAAAGGTAAAAAAGCTCCGCATCTGTGGAGTACTTTGTGTTGTTCTTTTAAACATTTTAACCAATTCTATAGGTATGCAGTTCTGGCTCATTTTGTATTGTTTTGCTAATTGATTAAAATGAATATACATATGTATGTATGTATTGCCATTTTGGTGCTCTTTTTTGTGAAATTCATTTTTTTTAAATTGAGGTCATCTTTTTTATGGCTTTTCAAGAATTTCTTATGTATTCTGTTATACACCCAGGTGTATATATATATATATATATATATATATATATATATGTATTTTTTCGATTTCTTTTATACTATGTATATTGTAATCACCCCCTGATGCTTTTTTATAATATAGTACTCTATTCCAGCCAAGTCAAATGTCCATGTTAAGTGCTTTCTGGCTAATGCTTGCTAACACCCACCTGGTACACCCTTCCACACAGCCAGCATTCCTTTACCATTACCATCCTGGGTCCCTTACTTTTTTCAAAGTTCAAATGAGAGCTTCCCTGTGGAGGTCGCTGTGCATGCGCACCTATTGTACACATTCACCTTTGTCTTGGTTTTTCTTCTTTATGTAAGGAAGGCAGAGGGTCCGCTTCTGTTGCCTGTTGGGTTGTGTGTGTCTGAATGTACTTGGGTCACAGCACCTTCGGTGGTGCTCAGCAATTGTGAATTTTATGGCCTGATATGCAACTATTTACATTTATATTGATCTGTTTTTAGGAATAATTCCAAGGTGGTTTCATTGATGACCATTTTTATTTCCCTTATTTTCATCTACACCTTCAATCTTCTTAGCCCCTAGACTAATGAAGGTGAAGGATAAGGTGAGAGACCTGGGGGGTTAGAGTTCATTATAGGGGCAAATGATCTCTCGAGACTTCTGCTATTTCAGAATGATTAACTTTGTAAACATTTTATAGTTTGATCTTAAATACATATAAGGATATATATTTATATGTAAATATTACAGAATAAATACTGATATAATCACAATCCAAGTCAAGTTGAAAGCCTTTCTACACCTTGGAGACTATCTGTGAGACTATTACCCAAGTCAAAACGCAGAGTAAACCCAGGGTCCTAGAACCATCTCCTGAGTGGATACCTCTCTCTGTCTACCTCCTCTTTCTTAGGTGACATAGCATGCTTCATTTAATCATGATTAGTTCCTTGCTTTCAAAAGTTATGTAATCTCATATGCAAACATTATTGATTAGCATAATTTAGGTTTGCATCCTCTTGAACTATAATATGACTCATATTTTGAGAATTCTTACCAATTTTTGCTCAATGTAATGGTTAAAAGATGAATTCATATTCATACTCATATGTCTAGTTTTTATTTAATTCTAGAGTAGCACTGCATTGTATGGATGAAATGGATGAATCACTGTGATTTATTTCTCTATCACACCATTTGATTTTCTCCAACCTGGTGCTATGGGGAACAATGGTGTTTAGAATTCTGAAGTAAAGATCTTGATAAACCTGTGTACACCTTTCTTTACATTAGTGGGTAAAAGTGAAATTACTGGCTATATGGCATGTGGGTCTTCACTGTCACTGAACAGTATGAAATTAATTTCTCCTGAGAATTTGAGAATTACAACGGGCAACTCTGATGAATTTCTATTTGAAACTGGACATTATAGTTTGTTTTGAAGGCAGAGTGTGACATGGAGCTGATGCTTATTTTGTCACTTGCCTATGGTCTCAGTTACTTTTCTCTCATTGCTGGGAGAAAATACCTGACACCCAAAATTAAGGAAGTAGAGGTTCATTTAGCTCACAGATAGTGGAGGTTTCAGTCCGTACTTGGTTGGCTCCAAGGCAGAGGGGCACATGGCAGAGGGCAGCAGCTCACGGCGGTGGAAAACAGCAAAGAGCAAAAAGCAGAGCAGCAGCTGTGGTCGCTAGCAAGCCTTTCTCCCTTCCCCACATTGCATGCAGATTACCCAACCCAGCATGGTTGTAGCACCCACACCCATAATCCCCGCGTTAGATCATGAATTAATCACAAATTACTGGATGAGACTCGGGGGCCAACTAGAAATACACCATAACACCCACCAACAGCAAATGTGGCCTTTGTGGAAGAATTGGAGGTTGTGTTAGTCAACTTCCTCCCAATTATGCCTCTGGATTTTCAGTGGGGAGGGACATTCAAGATCTTTACCATAACAGGGAGGAAGAATGGTGTAAATAGATGCAGAGGGTCTGGTGTAAGAGAGAAAGGTCAAACTCTGCTTCTGCAACTAAATTTGTGTCAACTAGTTCACTCTTAATATCTGGACAATTTGTTGACCATGGACACACAGAGCCATCATGTGGAATCATGGGGTATTGAATTCAAAGTGCTCTAACAGTGATCTTCACATGGAAAGTTCTTCATTGTCTGTTCCCATTCTCTTTACAAAGGAAAGCAGCAGCACTTATCTCTGTTTATTTCATTATATAGGTCAGAATTTATTACATATAAGGTCATCGTATTTATTTTTTTGAGACAGGGTCTCACTATGTAACCTAGGTTGCATAAAATTCAAATTCACAGCAATCTTCCTGACTCGGCCTCCCAAGTGTTGGAATTAAAGTATAGGTGTGCACTATCATGCCTGGCCAAGGGTCATTTATTTTCTTAAGTACTGCAGAAAATATAATGTTCACACTGTCCCTTTTCTGTGAGAATTTGTGACAGATGGACCTACTTATTCTTCCTCAGTACAGGGGAATTGCATTTTCATTAGACTGCAGTGTGTGTATATGAATGTGCTTGTGTTTGTAACACACTTCGGTTGTGCTTATCGCATGAAGGTATGTGTATTTTGAAACAACACAAAGAGCTAACAGATGAACACTGTACATATCCTGCAAGCTTTGGAGATTATTGTCTACGGGGTCTCACTACACAGATTGGACTCAGGGTTATCCTCCTGTTTTTAGCCTCCCAAATGCTGAATTACAGGTGAGCGCCACCACGCCCAGTCTCAATCACTGTCTCAGTAGGCCCTGGGGGCAGGTTCAACACTGCATGCTGTGGATCCCACCCTGCTCTCTGGGCCTGCCTGAGCAGACACTTTAATCTGCTGAGCTACCTGGCTGGCCCAAAATGGCTAATTTTTAATTTGGGGGAAATTTTATTTGCATATTAAAATAATTATTGATGAGCTATTAAGCAACAAGCTAATGCTGCATTTATTTTTAAAGCCGCAAACTGCTTTTGGGGGAAACTGTATCTGTATAAAATATTTTGAACTCCATCTTTGCTTCTTTGGGAATGCATATTCTCTTTCATTAGAAAGACCAGGAAAAGTCGGGAAACTAACATTTCTCATGGGAATTTCATGCACTCTTAGATTACTTGTCTTTTTCTTTCTGTGATTTATTTCCTTGAATCCTAGTGTCTCAGCCAGGGTTTTACTAGAGGGACAGATAGATGTAGCACAAGGAACATACAAAACACAAGATGTGCAAATGTATAAGAAATTATAAGATTGGCTTATGATGGTCAGCTGCAGAGTTGGATGAGGTAGTGTGCTGAGGGTGTTTGCACTCCAAAGACTGAAGCATTCAATCTAAGGTCTGGGGTTCACTGTATCGTTTTATATAAATCTGCATCAGGAAGCCAATTGGTCTGTGGTGAAAGGCTGATGGGTCTGCAATGGAAGGTTGATGAGGAACTAAGACATAGGCTGGAGACTCTGTGTTAGAAGCCAGGAGACGATGTTCAAGCTGACTGCAAGGCCTGGAGATCCTCTGATGAAGAGGAACCCTTTAACCTTCCTCAGTTTCCTTCTTATATCCTTTTCGTGTTGAGTCTCTCTAGGATGGTCCCTGCACACCCTAGGGAGGGGCCTCCATGCCCTGAGGTGTGGAATTGCTGAGTCAATTAAATTATGCTTTTAAGTCCTCAAATTGACACAATGGATGAGCCACTCCACCTAGCACAGCCTGGTCTCCACAGTGCAGAAGGTCTCCTGCTGGAATGGGAGTCAGAAGGTTCATGTGTGGGCAGCCTCTTGTCTCCCGATGTGTTTTAGAAAAATCCCATCCTGAAGTCTACATCAATCTACAGAACTAGAAGTCACTATAAAATTCTCAAATAAAATCCACACGTTTAAAAAAAAAAGCAAAGTTGTAGAGAATTGGTGGAATATGATAAAATACACAGTTGATCCTCTGCATGCAAGGGCTCAGGATTCATTGTTTCAACCAACCTTAGATAGAAAATTTCAGAAAAGGAAATTGTATCTGTCTTGAATATGAAGATTTTTTTTCTTGTTATTATTCTAAACAAGGCAGTATGATAAGTGTCTGTATAGCATTTACATCTTATTAGGCATGATATGCAACCTGTGAACCTTTGCTGGATTCAAAACAGGGAAGAATGTGTGTACAGCACAAAGCCATACCATGACATTTTGGGTGAAGAGACTCCAAATCCATGGCATTTGAAATCTGAAAGTGGTCCTGGAACTAAGTCCTACAGTCATCCAGCAGGATGACTATCTGATCATCATTGAAGTTATTGTTTCTCTGTCCATTTTATGTGCAGATATTTTAAACACCATATTATAATCTGAAACCTTCTGTAAATATCCTAAGATTTACAGTGCTATTTTGCAAGGTTAGACTGTTGTTTTCAGTGATTTTCAGCATTTTCCCAGCAAAAGAGGGGACACATGAAATTCTCAGAGCGAGGAAGTTTCTCACGCAGGTTTTGGTGATGAGCTGTGGTGTGCTCAGTAGGGACCACACGGGAAAGACACTCGGATTTCACAGTCACAAATTAGGGGGCTTGGACTGATTCTGTATTTCTGTTGTGTTGTTCCACTTCTCAAGTTCCAGGATTGCACTCTGAGTTTCTTTTGCATTAAATGCTTGGTGTTACATGAAGAAATTAAGTTGAGCATAAAGCTGGCAAGTCACAAAGATTCGGGTAACTAAGAAATCTTCATAATCTCCGCAGGACCTTACATTTTGCCTTAATGATGGTAATGATAACAAAGTCAATGGACTCATTACCTTTCCATTAACAACCTCCAAATGTTTTCTTTAGAAGCACAGTGATTTTAAGAGGGTGACGGGTAATGTTCTCTCTTCACAGTGAGCTCTTTCATTTGATTAAGTCATATATTGTTTTTTGAGTTAAAGGTGAAAACTGGGTGTGACAATGCCGGATATTAATTCAATATATGTTACTCTTTTACAAAAATAGCTGCTAATTTGCTCACAAGACAGCATTCATATTTCTGCATGTTTCCTATTAATCTTTGCTGGGGGTTAGGTATCTTTCAATTTTCTACATACTTAGAAGTATATAAAGTGTTTTGAAAACTACTGGACTGTATTGAATTGTTTTGCTGAATTCATGCACCTACAATATTTGAATGGCCATGGAATATCCATCTCTGACAAAATTAAACAAAAAAGGGAGATATAAACAGGACCATTTTGCTGTGAAAAAAAAGAATATGTATTTATATATACAAAATAGTTAGAAGAGATATACAGCTACTTTCTCTTAGTTTAGTGAGAAGGAAGTTTTGAACTCAGGGTTTAGACAATGTATCATGTCTGCATCTTGTACTATGAATAACTACTATTAAGACAACAATATGCAATGTATTAATTATTGAAACTGTCCTACTAACATGTTTTAAAACTGTCTCATTGCTATTTTTCTCAGTAAAATTAATATATAAAAAAAGAAAAACTAGACACAGAAAGATTCATTCCTTATGATGTAAGGCCTGTGAATTTTTGACAAATGGCTGGAGCTCTATGTGTACCACCATACTCGTAATATAGACTAGTTCTATTATCCCAAGTTCCCTGTTTTTCTTTTTCTTCCCCTGTATTCATTTTTCTCCACCCAATCTTTGGCAAACTTGAACGTTTTCTGTGGTTTTAGTTTTGCCTGTTTGGAATATAATAGAATAAAATTATGCAATATTTAATATATTTTGAATTTGACTTTGTTTAGCAAAATGTATCTTGAAAGTCATCCATGTTGTTGTGCGAATATTACAGTTCACTTCTTTTTTTGTTTGGAATATTTTTCAATTGTATGACTATAAAGCCTGTTCGTGCACTTCCAAGATGAAATAAATGTAAATTATTTCCAATTATTGATTATCAATAAATCTGCTTTAAATATTTGTATAAATATGTGTGAAAGTGTTTTATATTTCTTGAATATATACCTGAGAGATTACTGAGGAACACAGTTTTAGATAAGAAAATCACCTTCATTTGGGTCCTCTTTTTTTTGTTATTTCTTGCAAGATGTCATTTTTCTCTGCATGCATTTAAGACTTTGCTTTTTTAAAGAGTAAGATGCTAAACAGTTGGAAGCTGGAACTCAGTGGTAATCTCTTTTGGAGCATGCTCAAGGTTCTGGGTTAGAACCCCAGTGCTAGAGAAAGAAAAAGTTGCCTAGAGCACAAAATTTAGGATTCTCTTTTGAGCAGTCTGAGATCCAAGGCCTTCTGATAGTCATTGTGTAGCAAAACTTTAACCAAGTTTCTGAACCTTTTCTAGACCTATGTGTGCACTTGCTTATAAAATCCATCTTTAGCAAGTAGCCCAGCTTAGCAAGAGCTCTCCTTGGGGACCAATCACCTCTACCATGCCTGGGCTAAGGTCTGATCACCCTTGCCAACCTTTAATAATACCATTAGGTAGGTTTAGCCAGAGTATCCTTAACTTTGATGTTTCTTCGTAGTTATGTTTCCCTCACTGAGATCCACCATTCTCTTTGGTTATAAACTCCCATTGGTAGAGTTGAGTCCAATCTCTCTCTCCCTCTGCAAAATCCTACCACTGTGGCATTCCCTGTAATGCTCATCATGGTCCTCAATACAAATCTTTACTGTGCTTTAAGAAATATCCTTGAATAATTTTTTTTCTCTAAAATTTTTTACAGAGACTGGGCCTGGTGGTGCACGTGTGTAATCCCAGCTCTTGGGAGGCTATAAACAGGTGGGTCACTACGAGTCCGAATTACTAGCGAGACCCTGAACATCCTGTAGACCCTTCCCTAAAAATAAAAATAAAAATAAATAAATTTCTTATATTTTTCTCTTTGACTGCCTTCATGGGCTCACTCCAATTCTCAGGCTTGCTTTAACTGCCCAGCTTTGGGGATCTCCTCTTTTAGTTTCTCCTGCCAGAATGATGGACCCTTTGCATTTTCTCATAATTCTGCATAACCAGGGCCACACTTAGCATGATGCATAATAAAGAGAGAAAGAATCAAACAGGGATTTCTTGTTATGCTCTTTGAAGCACAAACATGTCTCTTTTTCTCATTTTTTTCTGGCTATAGGGGTGGTTTTCTCTCAGGGGCTCAGGTGCCCACGTAACTGTTGTTACTGCAGTGCTAGTGTATCTCTGACTTGGGCCATCTTGGGGCAAGTTGGAAGAGAGAATAGAGAAAAAGAGAGACAGAAATACAGAACAAATTCAGGCATTTCTCCTATGCCTTCTGCCTCCACAAACCCCTTTTCTTAGTGCAGTAGCTAGAACAAGAATGTTTCTTTCAGAATTTTTTACTGCCAGAGGCATTGTGAAGTTCTATAATTCACTGATCTGGGTCAAAAGGAAAAAAAAACAACACAAAAAACCAAGGAACTTAACACTGCCCTGGTTGTTAAGTTTTCTGATATTTTACTTTTCAAAATTGCCAGCTACTTGCTTTTTGTATTCTCTGCCAGATTCTTCATTGCAAGTAGCAGGAGGTTACGTAGTGAATTCATTCTATCTTAGCAGGCACCGGTGGTTCAAAAGTGAATTGAAAGGTGAATAAAAGATACCTAATGATGGTAAACTCTTGGTAGATTATGGAAATAATGACTATAGCTTTTGAGTCATTGATGAGGGTTCATGGACTGGCATTTTTAATTCATCTAACATTTGAAATTGAGTTTGCTCTGAAAACTCTACGAAGCATACTCTATAAGTCTTTCTGATGTTAAGCTGGATGACATGTCTTTGTTGTGAATTTTTATTGCAGTATAACTTACTCCTCACTTAGTTCTTAGTACATTAAATAGGAATGGCCAATTCTTCATCTTTCTCTTATACTGAATCATTCATTTCTCAAGAAAAGAGCCGTGTCTTATTCTTTTGGGACATCTTAGTGTAGCAGGAGTACTCAGATACTGAGAGGTACTGGATGGTTGTTGCTTGAGTAGTCAGATGAAGCAAACTATAGTGGATTCACACGTATGTTTTCTTTTCTTTATTTTTGTATCTTGCAGAAGTTCTTGCTCTGAATCTGAGCAGTGTCCCACTATGCAGCTCGGACTCATAGTGATCCTCCTGTGTTCAGCCTCCCCAGCACTGGGATTACAGGCGTGCTCCCCAACGCCCATCCTCGGTCACTGGCTCAGTGTGCCTGGGGGGGGGGTAGCATGGCATGTGGTGCTCGGGATCCAACCCCAGTCCCTCTACTTCCCTAAGCAGGCACTTAGTCTTGCTGTTCATGTACATTTTTTTTTCAAACATGAGTAACTACATATGAAAAGTATTTGGAACCAGAAAAGAGCTAGAATAGCAAAAGCAATAAAGACCACGCAAGGAAGTATCACAATTCCTGACTTGAAATTATACTACAAGATGACTGTGATAAAATCAGCATGGTACTGGCAACAAAATAGACCTGAGGATCAATGGAATAGATTAGAAGACACAGAAGCTTCTACAAACACACTCAGCTACCTTATCTTTGACAACGTGGCTAAACACTCACCGGAAGGAAAATAGCCTCTTTATAACAAATGGTGCTGGAAAAACTGGCACTCTTTATGCTGAAATCTAAAACTTGATCTAGATCTATCACCATGTACTAAGCTAAAGTAAAAAATGGATTAAAGATCTAACCATTAAAACAGAAACACTAAATCTGGAAGAGAAAGTAGGAGGAACTGTTGAAGACATCAGCAAAGAGTTCATGAACAAAAATCAAACTGCACGGATAACACTTGCACGAATTGACAACTGGGACCTCCTCTTCTCTAATTGAGAAGTTTTGGCATGTCAAAAGAAATTACCAACAAAGGGAAAAGAGAACGCACAGATTTTGAAAAAATCTTGACAGATAAGCACTCAGACAAAGGTTTGCTCTCTAGAATTTATAAAGACCTAAAAAACATTAGGGCCTGAAAATGTAAAGAGCCAATCTAGGGCATCTGAGATGAGCATACACTTCTCAGAGGATGAAATAAATGAAGCGATTAAATATAAGTGCTCCACATCACTAGTCATCCACAAAATGCAAATTAAACAACTCTGAGATACCATCTCACTCCAGAAAGAATGGCTATCATAAAGAAATCAACAAACAACACATGTTGGACAGGTTGTGGGGAAAAGGGAACCCTTCTCCACTGCTGGTGGGAATGTAGACTGGTGCAACCATTATGGAAATCAGTGTGGAGACTCCTTCAAAACCTAGGACTGGAAATCCAATTCCCCTACTAGGAATTTTCCCAGAGGAAATGAAAACATATCATAGTGATATATGTACACCTATGTTTATAGCAGCACAATTTGTGATAGCCAAATCTTGGAAACAACCAAGATGCCTGTCACCTGAGGAATGGATGAAAAAGATGTGGAATTTTTATACAATGGAGTATTACTCAGCTATAAAGAATGATATGCCATTTGAACATACACTCGTAAGTGAAATAAACCAGACCCACACGTGTAAATATCGTATAGTCTCCCTAGTATAAAAGCGCAAAAGAAGAAATACAAATAGAAAGGTGTAACACAATTAAAAGGAAAGTGAGAAATTGAAGATGAGACAATGAAGAGACCAAGGAAAAAAGCTAAGAAACATGACAGGGGCAAAGCCATATATTTATATGTACAAGATGCTTAAGGCAATGATCCTGAGCATATTCAGTGGGTTTTCAAAACTAGCAGTTAATTGGTAGGATTCTCACCCTGACTAACTACATATGCTAATACCTGTGAACTAAGAAACTGCACTGAAGATGGCAATGTGTAATAGCAGAGTCATGCTTGGAATGCCTGTCATTCTGTTCTTCTGAATACGTGCTGCTTGTCATGACAAAACATTTGCTGCCGTGCTATCTCTCAGGTAGATGTTTGTTCAAAAAGGAAGGGGGTGGTGAATGAAGGCAGGAAAAGGGGTGTTGTGGGGCTGTTCTGCTATAATGCTGTATATGGTTACATTTCTACACTTCTGTGTAAAAATATGTAATTGTTTATCCTATTTTTAAATATATTTTAAATTTTTAATATTTTTTTTCATATTCTATAGAGACTTAAAGTTTAACATATCAGTACTTGATGAAATTACCTGTTCCATGTCATGCCTAAGATGTTTGATATTCAGATAGATAGTGAGGTTAAGCTCAACTGCCGAGGTTGTAGGGTAATAACAATTAGCTTCTCTTCGGAGGGGGTTAACAACCTAAGTTTGCAGACCAAAAATCAGAGAAAAAAATGGTTGCCAGGACAGCCAACATTTTGGCCCTGAGAAGACTCAGGACATAGGAGAACCTGTACTGTAACAGAATGGAACTCAGTTATGTCAAAAGTTTTCTGATGAAGGTGATTATGGGGCCACAGAGGAAAGTGACTGACAATGTAGAGTGTGCCTAAGGAGAGTCACATGGAGAGAAAACATTCTCTCAGGCTTTCACAGAGAGAAAATTGGTCAAGCAATGGCTGTGACTCATCCACATGGCTGACACTGACAAAGGATCTACAAACTGCAGTATAGGGTTTCAGGGTAAATCCTGAGGGGACTTGACTGACCTCATTAGTTACAGAAGTTACATTTCTTGTTATATAGGTCTTGCTTTATCTTGGTCTTAACCATTCAGTAGAAAAGTATAAAAACAAAGTATAAAAAGTAAAACCATATTAATATGCTGAGCTATAAAAGGCTCAAGTCAGCAACTTCTGACATTGCCAGTCCTATGGAAAACCCACTACTATTATGAACTACTAGACTATATTGGAATATTTTGCTGAATTCATGTACCTGTAATATTTAAATGACAATGGAATACCCTTCTCTGACAAAACTCAAGAAAAAACAGGGATACAAATGAAAGACCATTTTGTATCTGTATATTCAAAATATTTAGGCTAGATATACAGCTACATTCTCTTAATTCAATGAATAGAAAGATGTGTTCTAATAGTGTTTGTAAACAGGATATAATGTCTACATCTTGTACAATGAATAACAACTAAGACAACATGCAATGTATTGATTATTGAAACTGTCCTACTAATCAACTTTGAAAGTGTCTCATTGCTATTTGTATCTCAATAAAAATTATTGAAAAAAAAGAAGTATTCAGTCTGGGGTGATTGCCCAGTGGAATAAGTGCTTCCCTGGCAAGCTCAGGGGCCTGAGTTCAATCCCTAGTGCCACCAAAAAAAAAAAAAAAAAAAAGGTATTGTAAGTAAGACATTGTGAAGTCAACATATACCTTGAGATATTTATTTATTTATTTATCTATTTATTTTTTGTGGTACCAGGGATTGAACTCAAGACCCTGCACTTTCTAGGCAGGCACTTATTCTACTGAGTTATCTCCTTGGCCCCATGAGATTTAAATTCTTAATTAAGTCTGATAGTTTCCTGTGTATCTATTCTGTTTCATAGGGACTTGTATTTCCCTGGTTACTTTTTCACATTGAAGTTTGAATCTGACTATAGTTTATATCCTATGACTTCTCTTTGTGCTAAATATCAAATCAAAGACTTACTATTTCTCTTTATTTCCTAAACCTGTTACACAAGGCAGTGTTTGGGTTTGTATACATATGTACATGTATCTGCATAGATGTATATGTGTGCAGAGTTTGAGAAGTCCAGCATGATGGGCTATTATTTCTTAGGCAAAAAACCCTTCTGACTGATGATTGGCTGCCTTTGGGAGTCCATCTACCACACTGCTCCATGATCTTCCTTCTCTTTCTACACATGCAATGCCCCTCATAATAAAATATTTTATCTTTTTCCTCTCCTGTTCATTTTGAACCTACTTTTCCACACCAAAAGGTATATTACTGGGCTTTTCCAAAATAAAGAGCCATCTCACCCTTTTGTCCAACAGAAAAAGTGGTAGAGCCTTTAGGACTCAGTTGTCTTTCTCTCTTTTCTTCAATAGATTTATTTCAAATCACCCTAATGCCTCTGTAAAACAAGAAGCAGTTGAAGTAATCTTAAGGACTTAAATGACAATTTATCCATCCTGTTACACATCCTGACAAGGATGTATGTTTATTCGTCACAACCTTCAGGAAGAGGACCCCTTCCCTAAGAAGAATGTCACAGCTTGTTGCAAAAGGGCCAGGAATTTGTAATTGGAAAGCCTGTGTTTAAGTTCTGGGTATGCAACTTCTTACCTGCCTTATTTTAAGAAAAAAATTTATTACAAACTATGGCAGTATATACCTAATTTGCTTTGTCTTAAATTCCCATACCTTGGCTTGCCTATCTACTGACTTTTTTTGGAACCGGGGATTGAACTCAGGCACTTGAGCTTGCCAGGCAAGCAGTATGTATACATATGTACATATATCTGCATAGGTGTATATGTGTGCAGAGTTTGAGAAGTCCAGCGTGATGGGCTATCATTTCTCAGGCAAAAAATCCTTCAAACTGATTATTATTGATTATTCTACTGAACTACCTCCCGGCCCTCTACTGGCTTTTGAATCTTTCTTTCATCATAAGTAGCAGAACAATAATTATGTCTGCTATAGGAATGGAGTGCAATAATGATGACACAAAGCCTTTGTAAAGTATCACTTTTGCTATGCACATCAGCTGTTACTGTCTTCATTTTGCCATGATTTTATCATGGGAAGTTGCTTTTTTATTAACTTTTAATTTGTGTGTGTGTGTATGTGTGTGTGCATGTGCGTGCATGTGTGTGCATCCATTTACCTGGAAAAGTAGTTTAGAAGCCACTTTTGGTGTCCCTAGGTTCTGGTTTGGCCTCAGTTCTCAGACAATCTTAGGAAAATAAACTTTAATTAGAGACTTTATTTTATTAACTTTTAAAATTATTTTTTTCTTTGATTGGTACACTGTCTTGCTGTGCAGCCCTGACTTGGAGTGATCCTCTTTTCTCAGCCTCCCCATTACTGGTATTACAAGCATGCCCCCCTGCATTCTGGGGCCAGCAAGAACTCAGGACCTTGTGCTTATCAGGCAGGTACCTAGACCACAGAGCTATCTCCCCAGCTGGGAAGTTGCTCTTGACTTTTTAACACTGAAGCCAAAGGTGGCCACCGCAGAAACAACAGCTTTGCGATCAGAGTCTCACTGGCTGAAAGGAGCACCGCGGAGGCCCTGTAATTGAAAGCCAGTCCTTACCTCCTGCTTCCCCTTTTCTTTTTACTGCATCCAAGTATGTTTGCATGTTGAGTAAAAGGATTGCAAGTGAGAAGAAGAAGGCAAATAAAGAGGAGAGGACACTGACAGGGCTGGCCTTCAGTTCTGTCCTTGTGACATAGGCTCACAAGGACTGTCATCTCTGGAGAAGTCAGTTCTGTATGTGTCTGTGCAGAGTCTGCTCATCTCCGTGTCCCTGTGCACCTATGGCCACCTTTCATGGTGGTTCTTGGGTGTTTACAAGTGAAGCTAGGGCCTGCCAAGCTCATCAAGCACCTGCAAGCAGGGGCCGGGGGTTTGGTCCTCAGGCCTGCCGTGCTGGCCCCGACTCTGGGCAAGCTGAGACTGCAATTGAGACTAGGTGTGGTGGCGTGAGCCTGCAATCCCAGCTCTTGAGAGGCTGTAAACAGGCAGATCACTGTGAGTCCATCTAGTAGTGGGACCCTGAACACCCTGTAGACCCTTCCCTAAAATAAAAAAAAGTGATCAAGTAACCTAATAAAATTCAATCTACCTCCAAGAATTTGAAGTTAGAAAATTGTGAAATAGACTCTTGTTGAGGAAGATAAAGTGATGCGCTATAAACCAGAGAACTTTATAGTAAGCCGCGTCAAATCTCCCGTGGAAGCAGCACTGGGAATTTTGCTATTTCTTTGTTTGATACATGGAGCTAATTAATTCAGAAGGGGGAGAAAAACCTTCTGAAAAATTACTTGAACTGATGAACTACTAAGAAGCACATAAGTGTGGCCAAATACTGTGACATTATCATTAAATCAATTCTATTGGAAGCTTAATGACCATCTTTCGCATCCATTGTCTGTAATGAATGTCTCCACTGAAGTTTTTGCATTTGGAAGCTAGCTTGTTCATCTCTCCTTCATTAAGACAATTTATGTAAAAAAAAAAAAACAAAAAACTCAAGGGTAGTTTTGCAACAAAATGAATGGAGGCTTAAAGAGTGCAAATAAATCTCTTACTATGCCTTTATTCCTGTCCAATGACTGATGGTCTCCCAACTTCATGTGCATATATTAGTTGAGATATAACCTGTGTTTTGCTTAACACTGTCACTAGCATGTCCTGGGATGGTCTGCAGGGCTTGCCGTTATCTCTTTTAATGACTGCTGAGCAACGTCTTAGCACTAAGATATCATATGATTCTATTACCTGAATGTCATAGTTTAATTGAACATTTATATTATTCTCAAATATTGCTGGTTATAGATATCAGTGCACTATCTTTTTTTGTTTTTGTATTTTTAGTAAGGGTCTATAGGGTCTCACTATGTAGATCAGCCTAGTAGCAATCTGCCTGTGTTCAGCCCTCCAAGAGTTGGGATTACAGGCATGCACTACCATTCCCAGTCTCGATTGCTAGCTCAGTGTGCCCCGGGGGCAGGGCCTGCAGGACAAGCCAAGGAACAAACCCCTACTGTGTTATCTTCACGGATATCAGCTTTGCTGTTATTTTATTATTTCTTTTTGTTTTACCATATGCTTGCTAGGAGTAATAATTGTTGCTTTATTTCTTAAACTTTTTTTCAATCATTTATTTATTTTTTGGTAGATGATCTCACTATGTAGCTGGGACTTGTAATGATTCTCCCATCTCAGCCTCCCCAGCGCTGGGATTAGAGGAGAGGAAGGCGCCACTACACCTAGTTCCAGGCCTGGCAGGGCATGTAGCACCAGAGATCAGACGTGGGTCCTTGCACTTCCTAGCAGGTGCTGAGACCACTGAGCTATCTCGTCAGCCCAGCCCACTTACTGCCTTATTATTTCCTGAGGATGTATTTCCCCGCCAGTTCAAAATTTAGCACTCCACATTATAATCACCAGCCCAGAGTACTGGCAATAATATTGTCATTTTTAAGTGGGAATAATGAAAACCTTTGAATAATTTATTAATTACATCAAAATCCCAAGATTGATTTCATACCTTATTAATAGAGAAGATGAACATTTCCCGTGTTTATCTGCTAGAACTTTCTTTATGGGCTAGCCACTGCCCATTTTATGTATTTGTAGCATGAGATATTTTCTTGCATATTAACAATTTGTTGGACTGGGGAGATAGCTCAGCAGCGAAGCACCTGCCTGGCAAGTGCAAGGTCCTGGGTTTCATCCCTCGTAGTGCCCCTATCAAAAAAAGCTGGGAGTGGGCTGGCATGGCATGGGTTGCTGGGGATTGATCCATGGTCCTTGTGCTTGCCTCAGCAGATGCTTAGTCCACTGAGCTATCTTGCTGGCCCTAACTTTATCATTCTTAAATCATTGAGATTTTGTTTGGTGACGCTCTCGAAGTGACATTGTTGGTCAGTTCAATTGCTTTCAACTGGATCACTTTTTCCTAAATCTATTATGCTTCATTTATTAACTTCAGGTTTTTCTCTTAGCTGTCCCTCTTAGTTCCTTTTAAGCACTATTCCACAGGTTGTTGGACGTTAAATATCATCATTATTTTATTCTACATGTGTTAATATTTTTCTATTCTGATTATGTTGTCAATTTCTCAGTTCTTTTAAAGAGGTGTTTTAAAATTCTTAAAGGTATAGTTATCTTTAATATTTTTTATTATTGAATGCCAAATTAATTGCATTTTGTTAGGGATAAATATTCTATGTGATACTAATCTTTGGATTTTTTTCTGAGATGTGACTAATACTGTCAAACGCTTTCATTTGCACCTGTCCCCGAGGCACATGGAAAGAATGTGCTTTATTCATTTATTTTTTTAAATGTACTTACTACAGGGTCTACAGGGTCTCACTACACAGATAAGACTCCTAATGATTATCCTGTTTTCAGCCTCCCATGCACTGGGATTACAGGTGCATGTCACCACGCCCAGTCTCAATTGCTGCCTCAGTGTGCCCCAGCACGGCAGGCCTGAGGATTGAACCCTAGTCCCTGAGTCCCTGACTCTTCCTAAGCAGATACTTTAGTCCCCTGAGCTATCTGGCTGGCCCAGAAAGAATGTGCTCTAGTCTTCTCAGACTTCTGTAACTGTTGACTACAGACTGAGTAGTTTCAATAATAGAAACTTATTTTTAGGGCTCTGGAGACTGGCAAGCCCAAGAACAAGGTACAGCCCAGGTGGCTCCTGATGGAACCCTCTTCCTACAGATAGCAGCCCTCGGGTTTTGTCCTCCTGCGGCCTTTCCTGCAGGGCAGGGTGCTGAGTGTGGGCACATGCTAGGCCTGCATACAGTTTACTACACTGACAGCTGGATTCTTCAAGAATAGAGTCTACAAAGACAGGGTAGGAAGCAGAGGATGGAGGGGAGGCTGACTAAAGTTTTAATCAAAGGAGAGTATTTGTCAGGAGTTTTATTTGGAGACACAACTTTAGACCTTATATATCTTCCAGATGTGGCGACAGTTTGTCAGCTTTTGTAGCTACCACTTCTAAAGGCTTTGCCTTGAAGTGTTTTTCTGATAGTACTGTATCGATGCGAACACATTTTAAATGTTTCATGTTTTTTCTATGAACATTCAGCGTTTTAAGCCACACAATCTGATATCTTCTTAAATTTATAAATGGAGTTCTTTCAATCCATTGCAATTATTAATATGTTAGTACTTCTTTATATCATCTTATTTTGTATTAATTTCCCACATTTTTCTGTGATTTTTTTTTGGGGGGGGTTTGGGTAGAATTCCTCCCAGATTTAAAATTCTATAATGTTATAAAGCAGGTTAAACTAAATGAAAAATGGAATGATACAAATTATACCTTTAATAGCAAGCAACATACATGTGGTAGGTCAGCAAGGGCTTCATTTGAGCTCCTTGCTGAAGAGTAATAAAGGTTAACATTAGGAAGCAGGAGGAGGGACATTTAACATGAATGATGTCTGTCAATTTTGAGCCTAAAGTGAACCAGAGGTCAGGAAAGAACACCGGCATTAGGTTATGAGTAGTTGAAGAAAAACAGTCCAGAAGAAGAGGAAGGCCTGGGGAGGTAGCTCAGTGGCATAAGCACCTGCCTGGTGAGTGCATAGTCCTGAGTTCGATTCCTGGTACCACCCTCCAATATGAAAGAGGAACGGAAGCCAGGCGTGGTGGCGCAGGCCTGTAATCCCAGCACTCGGGAGGCTGAGGCAGGAGGATTGTTGTAAGTTCGAGACCAGCCTGAGCTACAAAGTGAGCTTAAGGCCAGCCTGAACTGCATAGTGAGACCCTGTCTCAAAAAGACAAAAAAAAAAAAAAAAAAAAAAAAAAAAAAAAAAAAAAAAAAAAAAGAGGAATGGAAGAAAGGATAAGCACAGCAATGCGTGGTAGTGGAGTTCATCCTAAGAATGAGTGTAACGGATACCATCAGCATTTTATACTTGTTGATGAGCAGTTTGGAGAAGTAGCCTTCAGTTTTGTAGTGGGCTCTCCGCATGTCCCAGAATTAATGTACAGGAAGTGCCCATTCAGCACCATTTTGATGCATGAGGAGAAGGAACGCAGTGGAACTGAGCTGCTTTTAGAATGGGTGTGGGAAAGCACAGGCACCACCCTTGACCACTGAATTCCGACTTTCCCGAGGGTGGTGATGGAATCAGTGAAAGCGACATCCGAGCTGATGTGCGAGACCAGGGACTCTGTGTGCTGCCTTTGGGCTTTGACAAGAGAGGGGAACTTTTCTCAAGTATTTGTTAGGAAACGCAGACAGTAAATGTCCTCATAGCACCATTTATAGTTTTCAGTGCAAGTGAGGCTGCATTCCAGAGCATGTTTGCAATTTTATTTTATTTGGTACAGGGTCTCGCTAGGCATGCAGCTCAGGCTCATAGTGATTCTCTTGTCTCAGCCTCCTCAGTGCGTCACCACACTTGTTTTCCAGTGGCCCTGTGCATTCGGGGTTCCGGGCTCCGCACAGCACAGAGTATCGGGGATCAAACTTGGGTCCTTGGGCTTGCCAGGCTGGTGCTTAGCCCACTGAAATATCTCCCCAACTCATGTTTGCAATTTTACTTATTTATTTATTCAGTGTATTTTGTACAGGGTCTCACTAAGCAGCTTGGATGAGTGATTCTCCTGTTTTCAGCCTCTCCAGCGCTGGGATTATAGGCGTGGGCCACCACACCCAGTCTCGGTAGCTGCCACAGCATGCCAGGAGTTGGGGCTGCATGCCATATGGTGTGGGGGTTCGAATCCCAGTTCCTGCTCTTGCCTAAGCAGGAGCTTAGTCCGCTGAGCTAACTCACTGGCCTATGTTTGTAATTTTAAAATAAAGACAAATAAAAGCCTGGCTAAGAAAAACCTCATTCGATGAGAGCAAAGTTTCTGTGTTCTTATTTACATGCTGGGCTGGGAAAATGACCTTTCTTGCCCATAAGAGAAAGGCAGACACCTATTCATGACCCTTCCATTAAAACCAAATTTATGTGTGAGAAAGAAATAATGACTGAAAATTTACCAGAATGATGAGGCAGAAATTGAACAGTGCGTTCTGCTGCTCTGGCCCTTACTATGACTAACACATTTGTTTTTTCCTAGCTGCTACTCTTTTTCCCAAGGGACTGGCTGAACAGCAACCGTACCTCCTCTGCCTTAGCAGGCTGAACAGAGCAACAACGTGCCCCCTTGCCTATGATTAGGAGCTGGCGGGGGCTCAACACTGCGCGTGCACAGCTGGATTCCACCCAGATTCCTCCACTTGCGCTGCCTTCACAAGGAAACTGAGCTATTAGGGCTGAAATCTGCGTAGCTGTTCTCTGCTTTTGGAGTTTTGTCTTTAGTACATCAAAAGATCACAGTGAGCGGACGGCTGAAACCATTTTGTGATCTTCAGCTGTCGAACAAAGCATGCTTTCTATAAAGCTGCAATGTTTTATTTATTTATTTTTTAAAAATGTATTTAGTACAGAGTCTCACCACTCAGATCAGACTTGTAGTGATTCTCTTGTTTTTAGCCTCCCAAGTGCGGGGATTACCAGCGCACACCACCACGCCCACTCTCAGTCTCTGTCTCACAGGGCGCCCCTGGGGTTGGGACCCGCTCGGCGACCCGCAGCCCCTGCATCTGCCTAAGCAGGCTCTTTAGTCCGTTCAGCTATCTGGTCTGCCCAAGTTGCAACATTTTAAAATGCATGCTACTGGCCAGAGGTGGACAGAATGGCCCTTGAGCAGGTTATAAGATTCAGACCCTGAGATAGCTGTGAACTTAACACAGAGTCTCATTGTGTATCAGAAACTAATGGAAAGAAATACTGGCTTTTAATGGAATGAAACAAACTGTTAGCCATGGTCCATGATTGCTTCTTTGAGACCTGGACTGAAATAAAATTCCTCGGATACAGATGTGAGAGGATGCTTAATTAGGGCTACGGCCTTTGAATCAGTAGCTTGCGATTTGGTTCTAGCAGCTATTTAATGTTTTAACTTGGGTAATTTACTTAATCTTTCCGGGAACATAATTATGTAATCTGTAATGTGGGAATAGCACTTGAAACTATCTCACAGGGTCAATTTGAACATAAAGTGGAATAATCCGTGGAAAGTGCTTTCTATAATGTCTAGTATATGACATCAGGTTAGTAAATATCCCGGAGGCAGCTTAGCATAACGCTTATGGTCAAAGTTCCTGTTTCTTTACATGTACTAAAAAAGAAAAAAAAAAAAAAGATTTGTAGAAAGAAATGAGGTTAGAAGCCCAGTCTTGGGCCTGTGCATTGATATATAGAAGAAATTCTTCTGAACTCCTGTGATCAGAGCAGGCTAATTTCTTTTGCCTCAGGTGAAACTTGTACTGATATTGGTGTAGGCTTGAACCTACAAAAAGGAATTAAGTATAAAATCAGGGTACAGAAGGCAGTACAACGGCAAGGTGTAACTGTAGCTCTAAAACCAAAGCGTGCTTGATATTTAATTGGCATTATGAGCACGTTAAACATAATTAATTATGCCTCAGCACTGTAGGCACATATATCTACTTTTTGTGGGCAGACTTATTTCTCACATCGACCCTCTCAAATGAATTTATTTGCCACTTGAGCTTGGTTGTCAGAAAAGTCCCAGCCCCTCCTAGGCACAAGGTCGCTAAAACTTTTGTTAATTTACTTTGATATTGGATGTGCTTTCTCAGATGACCTTATTTAGTTTGCGTAACAACACTTCAAAGGAGGCCTTTTGATTTCCATTGTTGCAGATGTAGAGACTGAAGTTTACAGGGTCCCTGTAGAACAGCAAAGTGTGGCTAGCAACCCAAAGCTTTGGAAAACCTCCCTCTCATCACACCTTTAATACTGCTAGAAATTTTGCTAATTGGCCACTTAGAGTTTTAGGTTTTCAACCACAAAGTCACAATTTAAAATGTGTACAGAGGGCCAGCGAGACAGCTCAGTGGACTAAGTGCCTACTTAAGCAAGCACAGGGACCGGGGTTTGATTCCCAGTCCTGCATGCCACACTGGCCCCAACCCCAGGGGCTCACTGAGCTGGTGACCGAGTCTGGGTGTGGGGGCACACACCTGTAATCCCAGTGCTGGGGAGGCTGAAAACAGGAGGATCACTATGAGTCTGAGCTGCGTAGTGAGATCTTGTACCAAATACATAAAACGGAAAAAAGTGTATACAGAAAAATGAGCAGAGCATCTGTGTGGGTGATAAGTTGATATAAATTCATGGACTTCCATAACTTTATCAAGGGATTAACATAATCCACTGAGTACGATAGATCAAAAGGTTTCCCAATCCCATGTCTAGCCTTCTCTCCTCTTTTCAATCTTAATCAATGAGGTAAAGCTAAATTACCTAATGTGATGTGGAGTTCAGACTATGTATGTTACATAAATGCTATTATACAGTAACCACCTGAAATTTCCCTCCCCAGTGAGGCATTATTACTAACATTTTGGAGCACAGCACTACTTCCCATTGTTGATTTATACACACAAATTACGTATACACAAATACCATGTGTGTATACCCATATGTGTGAGAGTAATAGCACATATATTCATAGAAAAAGAATTTTCATTGTCAAGGATATAGCAGTAGGACACAATCATGTATATACTCAAAAAAATCTGGGCTACATGGAGTTGTCCATTTTTCTCTCAATGTTACATTCATTTAAAACAGTTTGTTAAACGTAGCAGAAGAATAAAAATAAATGGAATACTTTAATCCTTAGTACCAAATGAAATAAAAACCAAAAAAAAATAAAATAAAATAAATGAGGTACTTTGTTAAAAGTCATTGAAAGCCTTATTTGGATATTTTTCTAATCTTTTATTTGCATGAAGCAATAAATAATAAATTGGGATATTTTTCAAGTTTGGGTGTTTGTTTTTTTTCTCCTTTTCTTGGTGGGCATCTTATTTATTGATTATTGTATTTTATGGGTAAAGTTGAAGTGTACATAATGATCATGTTCATCACAGGAAATTTCCATTTGTGATACGTTGCGATTCCTCTGTTTTTCTCCCTTGATCATCCTGTCCTTGAAATGCCGTTCCCCTCCCTACTCACAAAACCAAGTAATCCCAGCCTTTGGGAGGCTGAAAACAGGAGAATAACTGTGAGTTCTACCTAGATAGTGAGACCCTATAGACCCTGTTTTCATTTTATCCTTCTTTTGTTTCTTTTTGTTGCCCTTTTTTCCTTTTCCCTTCTCTCTCCCTATTTCCCTCTTCCTATTTCACAATATCCACTGTACATTTTTGCTTTTATTTACATTTGCAGTTTCCCAGAGAGATAATGTGATATTTACACTCATGTGCTTGATGTTCTTATGACTATGGTCTCAAAGTCCATCTATTGAGCAATAAATGTCTCAATTTTATCTTTATTTATGGCTGAGTAATAATACTACATGGTATAAAAAATCCGTATCATTTTATATATTCCAATGTTTTATTTTGAAAATTTGTAAATATATAGAAAAGTTGAAATCATTTCACTCACTATATTTTGTTAATATTTGGTTATATTTAATTGACCACTTATGGATCTATCTTTTACTATACAATTTTCAATCAAGTTTAATGAATTTTAGAGAAAGTTACATTAACAATAGGCCTAAGCTCTAAACCCTTGCACATCTTTATCATTCACTAGTAGTGAATAAAAATTTTTAAATTATTATCTGTGTAAAATACACATTTTCAGGATATTTTTTATTTTTAAATACCTCAATAAGATCTGGGGAGATAGCTCAGTAGAATAAGTACCTGACTGGCAAGAACAAGGTCCTGAGTTCAATCCCTGGTACTGAAAAATAAAACAAAAGGAAACAGAAAACCCTGATAAGGGTTGGCCAGACAGTTCAGTGGACTAAAAGCCTTCCTTAGGCAGAGGGCAGGGACTGGGATTCAATCTCGGTTATCACAAGCTGTGCTGGCCTCACCCCCAGGGCGTGCTGAGACTCCAGTTGAGACTGGGCATGGTGGCCTAGCATGTAATCCCAGCACTTGGGAGGCTGAAAACAGGAGGATCACTACGAATTTGACCTAGATAGTGAGACCCTATAGACCTTGTAAAAAAATATATTTAAAAAAACCACCAAAACTCAATAAGGGCAGGTGAGATAGCTCAATGACTTAGTTCCTGCTTTGGCAAGAGCAGTATTAAGGTTTGATCCCCAGTCCTGCATGCTGCTCTGGCTCTGCCCCCTGGGGAGCTCGGAGCCAGCAACTGAGTCAGATCAGTAATCCCAGCACTCGGCAGGTGGAAAACAGGAGGATCACTACGAGTTCCAGTTGCATAGTGAGACCCTGTACCAAATGAATTAAGAAAAACAAAAAACAAAAAACAAAACAAAAACCTCAATAAGGTATTCATAAGAGAATTACCAGGTCAAAATTCATGAACACTTTAAAAGCTTTTCATGAAATAACCAAATTGGTTTTTGGAAAAGAAATTTTTTTGACAATTACATAATCTCTGCCAGTAGCTTATGGGAGTTAATCTTGTGAAGAATAACTTCTTTGCCAATTAAATACTAAGAAATCTGTTACAACTCAACTGTGAATTAGCTTGGTTTTTGATGCATTGTCCCATTATTCACTAAAAATTATTTTCTCTGTCAATTTCTGACTTGGGTGTGCTTATGCTTTCATTCAAATTTTAGAGGTTTTCTTATCAATTTGTGTGGGATGTTTAGATAATAGAACTATTGACAAAAGTACAGGAACAATTACGGGGAACTTGGAGCCTATTTCCCACTTTCTACAAAACAATGTGAAACACTGCTGTAAGTAATGACAAGAAATCTGTGAGGTCCGTCAAAATCTCTATTTCCTCATAATGAAATTGCTGCTTTCCAGCATCATTCATAAAGAAAACAAAACCTATATATTTGGACTTAAGAGTAGTATTGCCTTGGATTCTCTGTTGTTCTGTACTGTTGGTGTAGGCAAGCTGGCTTGCAGTGCTAACTTTTGATCTGAATTGAGACAGTAGAGTCTACTATGGGCATGTGTCAATTAGAACTAACCTCTCATAATGATCTGTATCTGGGTACTGGAGTAAATATTTAGGAAACTCCATTTATAAGGTAGGATCTCAGAGAGCACAAGTGATCACTACTGAGAAAACCTGATGTGTAGGAAAAGTGGGGTGATTGCTTAGTAGATGTTGAGTGGGAGTAAAGAAAGCTCTAGAGGTTGTGTGGTGGTGGTGGAGGTGGTGGTGGAGGTGGTGGAGGTGGTGGAGGTGGTGGTGG